>JAGVVM010005412.1:0-20969 GCA_019149425.1 Psidium friedrichsthalianum | reverse complement strand
GGTATCCAAGTTTTCGGATTTGACATCGAGACGTGATCGGTGGGCTGCAAGCCTACAAAGGAGGATGTGAAAGATGCTTCATGTTGGAGTTTGACCGAGCAGTAAGTTCCTACAGTATATTTTTTCCTTCACACTGGGGCTTTATCGCTGGCTCCTAGCAACAGGACCAATTGTTTTTCCCCGGAATATTAAGATCTCTAATTTCCATTTGACTGGCAACTCAAATCATAATTGACAATGGCAAGATTTGGTTTGTGCCTTTGAATATTTTCTCAACACTTGATTATATTTGCAGGCTTTCATTATTGCATCAACTGCGACATATGAGGAAATGCTTCGCTGGTAAATGCACTTTGTCATCACTCTATCTTCCAGGACTTATTATCTTGTAGCATTGTCAGAATTTACGGGTCCCTTTGATTGGGACAAGGAAAGGAAATCCCCACTCCTCAACTGGGTGGTGCTTTAGGTTACATTTGCATTAGGAATGAAAATTGGTTGTGAAGGAATTGATTTGACCGAAGTTTAAACAATTTACTCTTTCTCAAGTCGTAGGATAAATTATGGCTATCTGCATTTACCTGTGTTCTTCGTGTGGGGAATGATCATAAGTGAGAATAACATTGCCGTGCATTTGGAGCTAGACTACCATCATGCGTTGGAGTACCATTGCTATTCTGAATAATCTTCCTATCCATTTGGACTAGACTATTGTCAGTTTGGGCATGAAAACCTCGGCCCGTGTCACTATCATACCTCTGTGCCAGCTCTTACATATTGATACTCCCTTAACTGAGAGTAGAGACACAGTCATCATTCACCATGGGGTCTTGCATGTATAGCAGCAGGATCTTGAGAATGGTACTTTGTGTACTCATTTGCATTTTTCCCTGGATCAGTTCTCTGAAGCAATTTTTGTCATCATGGGTATGCATTTGAATTCTGAAGTTATCTTGCGTGCATTTCTTTCTTTTCTCCCTACAGGTATCGAGAACGAGTTTTATGGACAGACAGGACGGTGAATCTTAAACTTCTCAGGCGAGGCATTTTGACTCGCATTTATGCTCCTATGGTAAGTTCTAATTAAGGCGCCTATTTAAATTGTACAGTAAGCAGGTTTACGGTAGTGAGATACTTTTACAAGATTGAACAAAATCACTTTTTAGCGTTTCCTTTCCAACTTTACAGGTTTATCGTGCAAGGATTGAGGGAATCTGGTGTTTTCAGCTCTGTAATAGCATCAGCACAAACGACTCTCTCGAAGGACAAGTTTGTGTCCATTGACAGCAGGAACTCCTCTGGAAATTTGAATCTGGAGAGGTTTCCTCAAGAAAGATAGGCACGAACAAAGAGTCTCAAGCGATCGCAAGAAGAGTATTGGAAAGTGCCGAGAGCGATATTCAACCTTCAGCAGTCCCACCATTATCTCCTCCTGGTGGCGGATGACTCTCACTTATTGTCTGATGCATTCAGGATACAGTGACTGTTGCATCTTTATAGCCGGTATTATTTGAGAAAAGCACGAGATTTACACATCTCTGCCAAAGTGGAATGTGCCAAATGAGAGAGATTGGAGCAGATCTAGCCGGCATTGGACGTTCAGTTTCCGGTTTTAGGGTTCTTCCGATCACTACCCAAGCGTTGATGTTCATCTCGGGATTTGGAGCATATAGCATTGACTTGGAGGGATTCTTCTTCTTTTTCCCTCATATTGGGCTGATCTTTTCTGCATTTTCCCATCTTTTTATTCTGGTTATCTGGGTCCTTTCCCGGGAATGCCAGTCTTCTTATATGTTTATTCATAAACTCGACAATTTTTTCCCTTTGTAGGGGGCAGGAGGATTTATTCACCCCATTTACACTATACAAATAGTCACTCTTGGAAGATTTTACATCGCATTTCCACTCGTGTTCAGAACTGTCTTCAGTATAAATTTTCACATATCATAGCAAATCATTTATTGGCTACAAAATACTCATACATTGTCGTTTCAGCATTTCTCTTTGCTGCTCCCCTGTCGTGGATGTTTATCCCAATGTTTTAGAATTCGTCTCTATGGACGGGTTAATTTATCAAAGGGCCATTACATCCTAAGTTATTCTATCTTAACTGTGACCGGGAAGTGGAGAGGTTTTTTCACTATGCTTCAGTGAGACGACTTGTCGAGATTGAAAAGACCAAACCGAGCCCCCCAAATCATGTACTATCCCAGGAGCAGGTACAAACTCAGTTGCAGGAAACTCAATCATCAATTTTGCTCCACGCACTATATAGTTAATCCCAAGAATGAATGCATGTCAACAATGATGTTACAACGAGATGGTTTGACACAATCAAAATGAAAGACGCAAATGTCCCCAATACTAACCCTGGGGGATAATAGGGAAAAGCTCAATACAAAAGGAAAATAGGGGCAAAGAGGGACATTATTTGCTTAAATGAACAAAAAATCATGGCCGCAGCAATTATGCGGAGGAAAGGGACAAGTAATAGCATGGTATATGAAGTTCTAAACAAGAATGCCTTTCCTTATCTGCATCACCTCCTCAATAGCTTGAGCACATCTCCTACCAGATGCAGCGAACCAGTGACGAGTACCTGTGTATCCAACGCTTAGATAGTTAACATAACCAACGGTCCTGGTACATGAGCATGAAAACCACTCTTTATACACATCTTCCGTTTCTACACCAACAGCAAGGTGGAGGGGAAAAAATCTCTCTCGGTCTGAATGACGGAAGACAACCAAAATAAGTGAAAAGACCATATATGCTGTCAAATTCGGAATCCCTTTCGCGCTAAAAGTAGGAAAACATATATTTCCCATTTGGCCCCACAATTATTTTGGCAGACTCTTCTAGTGGCAGCCTATGGACATCATGTTAATGACAGTAGGGTTACCTGAATGTGTAAAGAAGGGTTTTCCTTAACACAGTCCCTTAGCCACTTTATTGTCAATGGCAAGGATGCATCACTGCACTGCATGTGAAATTGCAATCTGCCGGACTGCAGTGGGAAACGTCTTCGTAAAGAAACTCGTGAGGGGGCAAGGAGTCTATGCTGTCTCGTCTGGAACTCTTGTTGAAAGAACATCTGTTCACTGTATAAAGAAAATGTTGCAAGCTTGAGCGGAACTTCAATGTTTTCCATACATGAATCAGTAAACTTTATTGTGGTGGGAACATTTTCAATCGAGTGGCAACTGGCGGCATCAACCTTAATTCAGTAGAGGTGGTATCATTTGATTGATTCAATAACAACTATGAACTATCAGATAGTTAATTATTTTTTTGATGCGACTACTCAATGCAAACCCACCTTAATCTCGTAGACCAGTTAGAGCTTGCAGTGAACTACAACTAACATTAGCGGAAGCATGTGGAAGAATGGAGCTAATACCAGAATCAATAGCAATAGCAACAAAACTGTAAGGGAAAGAATTGACATGATATACTTGTTTGAGGCCACTTCTAAATATGGTGCTGGGGCTAACAATTACCCCTACTCGTGGTACTCTACAGGCTGCAGTTCAATTACACCATTTTTCATAAGTTTGGTTTTTCCTGAGAGGAGACAAACCTTTCCCGTGTATAATCTTCTCCCAAATCCTTTGGAGGTTATACTGCCACGACAAGTCCCTAGTTGTAGGGATATCTGATGTAATAACCGAAGTACCAGAAGTGACTCTATTATATGTTGACATGCTAGGGACAAACAAAGCCTTTGAGAAATGGGTCCCTGCACAAGATTAGAACAAAACTCCTAACCAGTCATCTCCAAGCCTCACAAAATGACATATAGTGCGACTAATCTGCCAGTAACGTGCAAATCTGAACAACCAACATCGCATCCACGGAAGCAGCAGCAACAGAAACTTGCATCACCTCACTTATGATAAGTGCTTAAATTATTTGCAAGAAAAAGCTGGCGCACTAAATTCTACATAAAGATAACATACCCCTTTTCTATCTAATGATTATTATGCAAGGGTGTTACTGATGGGTAAGAAGAACACAGCTCCTGGCAAAATATGCTTTGATAACAGAATGAGGTGAAGTCATCTTGGAGACCCAGATCGCCATCAGACATGAGAAGCATGCCATACAAAGAGAACCGAGGCATCATGCACACATGATAACATCAATATAGCAGGGAAAGAGAATGACAACGATCAAGAGAAAACTATAAATTGGCAAATCAAATGCCTTCATGCACTTAAATTATACAGGCTTCGTCAGGATGCAAAAGAAACATCTTGCATCATGAAGAATGCATATTTCTTTTGAAGTGGATATACCTGATGAACCGCAATATTCACAAGTCGTGGAGCAGAATTTGAGGGTCTCTAACATCCTGCAATTAATAATAGAATCTACCAAATACAAAACAAGCAAAGCATCAAAATACCATAATCAAGCAAACTGAACTTCTTAATGACAAAACTATCTTGTCTTTGCAAAAAGATACCTCTTAGAAGCATTCAAAATAATTACATCTCAAAAGAAACTCATCCCACAAGTAACTTTACCTGCTTTGAACATCTTATTAACGACCCTCCAACACGATGCTTTTCATAATTGAGGCAACTATTCCCCAGAGTGAATTCATATTGTGAACATCGAAAGAAGTAGATGGTGGTGATGACAATGACAATAATGTTTTGTTTGCTTTAGCAGCACCATAGAACCATCTGGCACAAGCCTCCATGCTCCAGGACTATGACTCCGTCTAAGTAGAAAGTCAACTCTCCCGAATTTTTCTGAAGTATCTGCTGAGCCATTAACATCAAAGGAGTATCGTGGACAACCTGTGTGCCCTTCCTAGAAGGCGCGCTGTTGAAAGAGACCTCTAACAATTGCAGGAGGCAGTTCTAATCCAGCTGCCTCCTCATCCTGTTTTCTGACACCAGCAGATTGAGATGTCAGAATGAAGTGGTCACCAAATTCAAATAACGAGGATATACTGATAACGCAAAATAATTAGATGGGAGCACCATCCCCTTGATGATGAAGAGAAAATAAATAATGGATGTTCACTTGACATTATAGTACTGTGCTGCTCAGTTACAAAATTAACACTGAGAAGTTCAATGCCATTATGATAAGGTTTGTCATCTAAGTAGAGTCTCATCACTTTAACCCAAATTGTTCAAACATTCATACACAATAGGAGCTTAAGACTGCAGGTTTGTCCATTTAAGTTCTGTTTTAAAAAATTTCAAGAGAGCGCACAAGAATACAAAGCAACCTTTACGAGTAGTTTTTCCCAGTTTTCCAGTTCTCTTTGAAGCCAGCATTTGCAGAGTGAAATAGCAAGCCCAGCGTTAACAAGCTGGTGATCACCAGAAAGGCCAGTGTTTCTCCGCCCAACCTTCGAATATCAAGTGGTACAGTTACTTGCAAAGGAACCTATAAAAAAAAAGGCTTGTGGGCTTCAGATACTACCAGCAGAAGTTCAAGGTAGCTACAACTCCTCTAACAGTCACAGCCACTAATAGCAATAATGTGCTTACAAATGAGACAGGAACCATATGTGATAGCCATCTGAAATACTTCAGTATCTCCCATGCCCTTTAACTGTGAAGTATTCAAGCATGACATAAAGAGAAGAAATGTTCTTTACACATAAAATGAAGTGAGCTAGATTTTTTTTTTTGGTAAGGGAAGTGAGCTAGATTTTGCGCTCATTGAATCCTATAATCCCACAAAGGTTCAAACCACCAATAAGAGGAGAAGTACCACTTGATATTGAGATTAGAATGTCCTAAGATCTCAACTTCCATACATAATATTTACAAATTTACAGCCCATTGTTTTTGTCATAGATGCATCAGACAATAAAAACAAAGGTCCCTTACCCCATCTGTATTCAAACGAAGCAGCACCACAACCAAACAGCTTTAGGCTATCTTATGCATCCCAAAGTTAATTGGTCTAATTTGGTAGATTCCTTCAGGATTTGATTGAGGTTCAAGATAACATCCGCTCGCAGTTGCATGCACTACAGCATGGGCCCATCTGGGTTTCATATTGCTTCTTAGATTATAGGATGTTCTCTGATTCGGTGCTATGTAAAAGAGTTTTGAGAAAGGGAAGGGTAAGATACCCACGCTTGATTCTGGTTTTAGAATACTCCTAACCCCAAACAGCAAGCCATGCCCACTTCTGAAAGTTTACGCGATCATAAATAATGTCTATCTGCAGAAGTATATATAAACTACTTGGCCATTCGACCGCTATAAGAAGAAAGAACTCTCCACTCATTGGAAAATGCCATGATTACCATTTCAGCTCCTTCTGCTTCGCTACCAAAATCAATCCTCCAATTTAATTAACAAGTAGGTAGGTTTATTCTCGATAACTTAAGATTGGCAACAAAACGTAATAACTGCTACTAAACTTTAGGAAAAAGCAAAGGTAGTCTAACTAACACTTGAGAAATGAGCTGATCGCTGTTGAGAAAAACAATCAGTCTATCACGATTAACAAGGAAAATAATTACCATTAGTCCAGCTGCTGTCTCCTCAAGAACATCCATTGCCTCAGATAGTTGGGGAACAGTGAATGCTGGAATTTGAGGCTTCACAAGCAAGGAAGTCACGAAATTCAAAATAGATACTCAAATTTCAAACTACATATGTTGATTGTATGAAAAAAAGGAAATGCAGTGATGAATAAACTTTGGAAAAGGACAATGCTATGCTGAATTTGAGTCCTTTATGCAAAAGCCTTACACCTTCAAAATCCCAGCCTTCTCATAAGGCTGGATTTTGAAGGTGTAAGGCTTTTGCATAAAGGACTCAAATTCAGCATAGCATTGTCCTTTTCCAAAGTTTATTCATCACTGCATTTCCTTTTTTTCATACAATCAACATATGTAGTTTGAAATTTGAGTATCTATTTTGAATTTCGTGACTTCCTTGCTTGTGAAGCCTCAAATTCCAGCATTCACTGTTCCCCAACTATCTGAGGCAATGGATGTTCTTGAGGAGACAGCAGCTGGACTAATGGTAATTATTTTCCTTGTTAATCGTGATAGACTGATTGTTTTTCTCAACAGCGATCAGCTCATTTCTCAAGTGTTAGTTAGACTACCTTTGCTTTTTCCTAAAGTTTAGTAGCAGTTATTACGTTTTGTTGCCAATCTTAAGTTATCGAGAATAAACCTACCTACTTGTTAATTAAATTGGAGGATTGATTTTGGTAGCGAAGCAGAAGGAGCTGAAATGGTAATCATGGCATTTTCCAATGAGTGGAGAGTTCTTTCTTCTTATAGCGGTCGAATGGCCAAGTAGTTTATATATACTTCTGCAGATAGACATTATTTATGATCGCGTAAACTTTCAGAAGTGGGCATGGCTTGCTGTTGGGGTTAGGAGTATTCTAAAACCAGAATCAAGCGTGGGTATCTTACCCTTCCCTTTCTCAAAACTCTTTTACATAGCACCGAATCAGAGAACATCCTATAATCTAAGAAGCAATATGAAACCCAGATGGGCCCATGCTGTAGTGCATGCAACTTGCGAGCGGATGTTATCTTGAACCTCAATCAAATCCTGAAGGAATCTACCAAATTAGACCAATTAACTTTGGGATGCATAAGATAGCCTTAAAGCTGTTTGGTTGTGGTGCTGCTTCGTTTGAATACAGATGGGGTAAGGGACCTTTTGTTTTTATTGTCTGATGCATCTATGACAAAACAATGGGCTGTAAATTTGTAAATATTATGTATGGAAGTTGGAGATCTTAGGACATTCTAATCTCAATATCAAGTGGTACTTCTCCTCTTATTGGTGGTTTGAACCTTTGTGGGATTATAGGATTCAATGAGCGCAAAATCTAGCTCACTTCCCTTACCAAAAAAAAAAATCTAGCTCACTTCATTTTATGTGTAAAGAACATTTCTTCTCTTTATGTCATGCTTGAATACTTCACAGTTATAAGGGCATGGGAGATACTGAAGTATTTCAGATGGCTATCACATATGGTTTCCTGTCTCATTTGTAAGCACATTATTGCTATTAGTGGCTGTGACTTGTTAGAGGAGTTGTAGCTACCTTGAACTTCTGCTGGTAGTATCTGAAGCCCACAAGCCTTTTTTTTATAGGTTCCTTTGCAAGTAACTGTACCACTTGATATTCGAAGGTTGGGCGGAGAAACACTTGGCCTTTCTGGTGATCACCAGCTTGTTAACGCTGGGCTTGCTATTTCACTCTGCAAATGCTGGCTTCAGAGACTGGAAACTGGGAAAAACTACTCGTAAAGGTTGCTTTGTATTCTTGTGCGTCTCTCTTGAAATTTTTTAAACAGAACTTAAATGGACAAACCTGCAGTCTTAAGCTCCTATTGTGTATGAATGTTTGAACAATTTGGGTTAAAGTGATGAGACTCTACTTAGATGACAAACCTTATTCATAATGGCATTGAACTTCTCAGTGTTAATTTGTAACTGAGCAGCACAGTACTATAATGTCAGTGAACATCCATTATTTATTTTCTCTTCATCATCAAGGGGATGGTGCTCCCATCTAATTATTTTGCGTTATCAGTATATCCTCGTTATTTGAATTTGGTGACCACTTCATTCTGACATCTCAATCTGCTGGTGTCAGAAACAGGATGAGGAGGCAGCTGGATTAGAACTGCCTCCTGCAATTGTTAGAGGTCTTTCAACAGCGCGCCTTTCTGGAAGGGCACAGGTTGTCCACGATACTCCTTTGATGTTTAATGGCTCAGCAGATACTTCAGAAAATTCGGGAGAGTTGACTTTCTACTTAGACGGAGCTCATAGTCCTGAGAGCATGGAGGCTTGTGCAGATGGTTCTCTGGTGCTGCTAAAGCAAACAAAACATTATTGTCATTGTCATCACCACCATCTACTTCTTTCGATGTTCACAATATGAATTCACTCTGGGGAAATAGTTGCCTCAATTATGAAAAGCATCGTGTGGAGTCGTCTAATAAGATGTCAAAGCAGGTAAAGTTACTTGTGGATTGAGTTTCTTTTGAGATGTAATTATTTTGAATTGCTTCTAAGAGGTATCTTTTTGCAAGACAAGATAGTTTTTGTCATTTAAGAAGTTCAGTTTTGCTTGATTTATGGGTTTTTGATGCTTTGCTTGTTTTGTATTTGGTAGATTCTATTATTTATTGCAGGATGTTAGAGACCCTCAAATTCTGCTCCCACGACTTGTGAATATTTGCGGTTCATCAGGTATATCCACTTCAAAAGAAATATGCATTCTTCATGATGCAAGATGTTTCTTTTGCATCCTGACGAAGCCTGTATAATTTAAGTGCATGAAGGCATTTGATTTGCCAATTTATAGTTTTCTCTTGATCGTTGTCATTCTCTTTCCCTGCTATATTGATGTTATCATGTGTGCATTGATGCCTCGGTTCTCTTTGTATGGCATGCTTCTCATGTCTGATGGCGATCTGGGTCTCCAAGATGACTTCACCTCATTCTGTTATCAAAGCATATTTTTGCCAGGGAGCTGTGTTCTTCTTACCCATCAGTAACACCCTTGCATAATAATCATTAGATAGAAAAGGGGTATGTTATCTTTATGTAGAATTTAGTGCGCCAGCTTTTTCTTGCAAATAATTTAAGCACTTATCATAAGTGAGGTGATGCAAGTTTCTGTTGCTGCTGCTTCCGTGGATGCGATGTTGGTTGTTCAGATTTGCACGTTACTGGCAGATTAGTCGCACTATATGTCATTTTGTGAGGCTTGGAGATGACTGGTTAGGAGTTTTGTTCTAATCTTGTGCAGGGACCCATTTCTCAAAGGCTTTGTTTGTCCCTAGCATGTCAACATATAATAGAGTCACTTCTGGTACTTCGGTTATTACATCAGATATCCCTACAACTAGGGACTTGTCGTGGCAGTATAACCTCCAAAGGATTTGGGAGAAGATTATACACGGGAAAGGTTTGTCTCCTCTCAGGAAAAACCAAACTTATGAAAAATGGTGTAATTGAACTGCAGCCTGTAGAGTACACGAGTAGGGGTAATTGTTAGCCCCAGCACCATATTTAGAAGTGGCCTCAAACAAGTATATCATGTCAATTCTTTCCCTTACAGTTTTGTTGCTATTGCTATTGATTCTGGTATTAGCTCCATTCTTCCACATGCTTCCGCTAATGTTAGTTGTAGTTCACTGCAAGCTCTAACTGGTCTACGAGATTAAGGTGGGTTTGCATTGAGTAGTCGCATCAAATAAATTAATTAACTATCTGATAGTTCATAGTTGTTATTGAATCAATCAAATGATACCACCTCTACTGAATTAAGGTTGATGCCGCCAGTTGCCACTCGATTGAAAATGTTCCCACCACAATAAAGTTTACTGATTCATGTATGGGAAAACATTGAAGTTCCGCTCAAGCTTGCAACATTTTCTTTATACGTGAACAGATGTTCTTTCAACAAGAGTTCCCAGACGGACAGCATAGACTCCTTGCCCCCTCACGAGTTTCTTTACGAAGACGTTTCCCACTGCAGTCCGGCAGATTGCAATTTCACATGCAGTGCAGTGATGCCTTCCTTGCCATTGACAATAAAGTGGCTAAGGGACTGTGTTAAGGAAAACCCTTCTTTACACCTTCAGGTAACCCTACTGTCATTAACATGATGTCCATAGGCTGCCACTAGAAGAGTCTTGCCAAAATAATTGTGGGGCCAAATGGGAAATATATGTTTTCCTACTTTTAGCGCGAAAGGGATTCCGAATTTGACAGCATATATGGTCTTTTCACTTAATTTGGTTGTCTTCCGTCATTCAGACCGAGAGAGATTTTTTCCCCTCCACCTTGCTGTTGGTGTAGAAACGGAAGATGTGTATAAAGAGTGGTTTTCATGCTCATGTACCAGACCGTTGGTTATGTTAACTATCTAAGCGTTGGATACACAGGTACTCGTCACTGGTTCGCTGCATCTGGTAGGAGATGTGCTCAAGCTATTGAGGAGGTGATGCAGATAAGGAAAGGCATTCTTGTTTAGAACTTCATATACCATGCTATTACTTGTCCCTTTCCTCCGCATAATTGCTGCGGCCATGATTTTTTGTTCATTTAAGCAAATAATGTCCCTCTTTGCCCCTATTTTCCTTTTGTATTTGAGCTTTTCCCTATTATCCCCCAGGGTTAGTATTGGGGACATTTGCCGTCTTTCATTTTGATTGTGTCAAACCATCTCGTTGTAACATCATTGTTGACATGCATTCATTCTTGGGATTAACTATATAGTGCGTGGAGCAAAATTGATGATTGAGTTTCCTGCAACTGAGTTTGTACCTGCTCCTGGGATAGTACATGATTTGGGGGGCTTCGGTTTGGTCTTTTCAATCTCGACAAGTCGTCTCACTGAAGCATAGTGAAAAAACCTCTCCACTTCCCGGTCACAGTTAAGATAGAATAACCTTAGGATGTAATGGCCCTTTGATAAATTAACCCGTCCATAGAGACGAATTCTAAAACATTGGGATAAACATCCACGACAGGGGAGCAGCAAAGAGAAATGCTGAAACGACGATGTATGAGTATTTTGTAGCCAATAAATGATTTGCTATGATATGTGAAAATTTATACTGAAGACAGTTCTGAACACGAGTGGAAATGCGATGTAAAATCTTCCAAGAGTGACTATTTGTATAGTGTAAATGGGGGTGAATAAATCCTCCCTGCCCCCCTACAAAGGGAAAAAATTGTCGAGTTTATGAATAAACATATAAGAAGACTGGCATTCCCGGGAAAGGACCCAAGATAACCAGAATAAAAAAGATGGGAAAATGCAGAAAAGATCAGCCCAATATGAGGGAAAAAGAAGAAGAATCCCTCCAAGTCAATGCTATATGCTCCAAATCCCGAGATGAACATCAACGCTTGGGTAGTGATCGGGAAGAACCCTAAAACCGGAACTGAACGTCCAATGCCGGCTAGATCTGCTCCAATCTCTCTCATTTGGCACATTCCACTTTGGCAGAGATGTGTAAATCTCGTGCTTTTCTCAAATAATACCGGCTATAAAGATGCAACAGTCACTGTATCCTGAATGCATCAGACAATAAGTGAGAGTCATCCGCACCAGGAGGAGATAATGGTGGGACTGCTGAAGGTTGAATATCGCTCTCGGCACTTTCCAATACTCTTCTTGCGATCGCTTGAGACTCTTTGTTCGTGCCTATCTTTCTTGAGGAAACCTCTCCAGATTCAAATTTCCCAGAGGAGTTCCTGCTGTCAATGGACACAAACTTGTCCTTCGAGAGAGTCGTTTGTGCTGATGCTATTACAGAGCTGAAAACACCAGATTCCCTCAATCCTTGCACGATAACCTGTAAAGTTGGAAAGGAAACGCTAAAAGTGATTTTGTTCAATCTTGTAAAAGTATCTCACTACCGTAAACCTGCTTACTGTACAATTTAAATAGGCGCCTTAATTAGAACTTACCATAGGAGCATAAATGCGAGTCAAAATGCCTCGCCTGAGAAGTTTAAGATTCACCGTCCTGTCTGTCCATACAACTCGTTCTCGATACCTGTAGGGAGAAAAGAAAGAAATGCACGCAAGATAACTTCAGAATTCAAATGCATACCCATGATGACAAAAATTGCTTCAGAGAACTGATCCAGGGAAAAATGCAAATGAGTACACAAAGTACCATTCTCAAGATCCTGCTATACATGCAAGACCCCATGGTGAATGATGACTGTGTCTCTACTCTCAGTTAAGGGAGTATCAATATGTAAGAGCTGGCACAGAGGTATGATAGTGACACGGGCCGAGGTTTTCATGCCCCAACTGACAATAGTCTAGTCCAAATGGATAGGAAGATTATTCAGAATAGCAATGGTACTCCAACGCATGATGGTAGTCTAGCTCCAAATGCACGGCAATGTTATTCTCACTTATGATCATTCCCCACACGAAGAACACAGGTAAATGCAGATAGCCATAATTTATCCTACGACTTGAGAAAGAGTAAATTGTTTAAACTTCGGTCAAATCAATTCCTTCACAACCAATTTTCATTCCTAATGCAAATGTAACCTAAAGCACCACCCAGTTGAGGAGTGGGGATTTCCTTTCCTTGTCCCAATCAAAGGGACCCGTAAATTCTGACAATGCTACAAGATAATAAGTCCTGGAAGATAGAGTGATGACAAAGTGCATTTACCAGCGAAGCATTTCCTCATATGTCGCAGTTGATGCAATAATGAAAGCCTGCAAATATAATCAAGTGTTGAGAAAATATTCAAAGGCACAAACAAATCTTGCCATTGTCAATTATGATTTGAGTTGCCAGTCAAATGGAAATTAGATTCTTAATTTTCCGGGAAAAAACAATTGGTCCTGTTGCTAGGAGCCAGCGATAAAGCCCCAGTGTGAAGGAAAAAATATACTGTAGGAACTTACTGCTCGGTCAAACTCCAACATGAAGCATCTTTCACATCCTCCTTTGTAGGCTTGCAGCCACACCGATCACGTCTCGATGTCAAATCCGAAAACTTTGGATACGTGTAATGCAGAACAGCAGCCTCTTCCAATTTAATCTCACTACAACAGATCACACACAATAATACTGCGTGTCAGCAGTATGAAATGAGGTGACATCAACTTCAAACAAAAGACATGGCCAACAATGCATGTGCTGCATGAGATGAGACCCCATAAACACTTTCCAAACAAAGGCGAAACATTTGGAACACCTCACTGCACACTCATGTACACCATTGCATCTCTATATCATCAGCCAAAAAGTGAAGTAAACAAGCATGCAACCACAGCCATACTTTGGGGTTTTCATGTAGTTGTGCCATCTGTGAGCACCATTGGGACGAAGATGATCTTGAATACGAGCCGCAGCCTTCCCATTTCCATAAGTCAGAAAGTAATTTGGATTACCACGAGTTGCATCTTTGTAATTGCCAAAGTATTCGTCTTTTGTTAGATGATCATAGTTCTTTTTAAACATTGACACCTGTAAGACACCGACAATTAGGTAAATGTTGAAATAAAGAATAATTGGTGAAGACATAGACAGATATAGCCCAAAACTCAACATAGATGTTTGATGATGATCCAGAGTAGAAGTATGTCTCTAAATTATCCAATGGACCATGAGGACCAAGAACATACAATGCATGCAAAATACTAATTGATGCTCTTCCAACAAAAAATCGCAGAATGTAGCTCAGAAAGTTTGATATGAAACAGGTAATAGATGAGCTGCTTCATATTTGACCAAGTTGTCAAAATCGGAAGGCTCCAAAGCAAACCATGCCTTTTAACCTGTCAAAGTGTTTGTGCTTTATATATGACCAATTGACAAAATCATAAGGCTCCAAAGAAAATCATGCCTTTTAACCTGTCAAAGTGATTGTGCTCCAAATTATGCTGACATCAAAAGTTTTGATCTTTCAGCCACTTAAGTTATATTCATTACTACTAAAATCAGCTAAAAGAAAGATGACAAAATGATCAAAAACCTTACCTCACTAAAGGGATCTTTAACATCATCTCTCTCCACACTGCTTTCCTGATATAAGATGATTGCATATTAGTGGATAATCAGGATATCATGGGGTAGACAGGGCATTCAGTTTCCACATGCTGAAGACATTTGACTCACATAATTTGGAAAAATGACCATATCAACATTTCCAGGCACATCAGCCAGCAGCTGTCTCAATGAATACTCACGAGTTCCAGCTGGATATATGAGCTCATCAGTGTCAAGATGGATGATCCAATCCATCCCTGCATCCTAAAATCGAACGAAGATATTAACTTGCTAAGAAATATTTAAATGTCTTTCTAATGAATTAAAAAGACATTTTGGAAGATAGGATTAACCAAGTACTCTTCATACCCTCGCCATGACAATAGCCATTTCCATATTTAGGGATTGCTTCACAAAAAGCTCATAGTTGCATGGCTTGTAGAAGAAGCTTGCCAACCAAGTCTCATTCCAGATACGGCTGAACATGACATAATATATGAAAATCAAAATAAATTCATCAAAATCAGAAGAGTCGAGCAAGATGCAAAAATGGTTGGTGGTCAGACATATAGCACAACTTCAGTTTTCCTTGTTCTTTTCAACCAATCACATTGTGGAGAGCCAGGACAGTCGAAAAGCTGGCATGATTGTCAGGATCCACTCAGATGACCCTATTTAAGTAGGAAACGGCATTTAGCCAAAAAGGAAAAGAAATGGGAGTAGGAAATGGCTCAATCATTGTTGTAGTAGATTTGCATGGAATAATGATTGCATGTGTTGATTGTACTTCTACACCTACTTACTTTTGTCAAGAAATCTCTGCATCATATCATGTCCAAAATCTGAAGTATCATCAAATGTTCAAAAAAGAGAGCATCAGAACACTATTGTAAACAGATGACTTTTCCCAAGGTACTGATTATACAAACCTTTTTTCTTGCTGTTCCTCTAATTCTCTCGTCCTGTATATGACCTTGACCCCCTGAAAATAAATTCCTCAGCAAATTATGAAATAATCATGGATCAAAATTTGATGGGAAACAACAAGAGAAAGATTGCAGAACAGGTGTGCCCATCTTTATAATTCCGAGAAAACACATAATTTCAACTCACTGGAATGGATTCCAAAACTTTAGACACGTTAGGCGAGGCAGCCTTTCCTTCCACGAAAAGGAAAAAGGTTGATACTCCAATAACCTTATGATAAAATAGCCACGGTAGTGTCTGTTCTAGGCCAGCAGAAGTGCTTGTCGTAATGCATATCTGAAAAAACACAATAGACATATCAAGTCGCCTGTACATCACTTTAGCAGGAAATAGAATGTCATATGCAAACAAAACAACTACTCTACCTTATGAAATCTCATGAATAATTAGATGAGAGTTATTTTCTATTTTGGCGGGAAGAGGAAGGGTGGCAGAGAAAAGAAAAGGAACGGAACGAATTATCAGCCTCAAAACTTTGCCATTTCTAAAAGCAAAACTCATTTCAAGACAACATAAGTAGAAATCACCCTCAATGTATTATAATGAGCTAATATCATTCCAATGGCTATGTGAAAAGGATAGGATTTTATGAATGTGAACCTGCCAATTGAGATAATATTCCCGTTTTGGATAGGATAGAAGAAATCAACATATTGCATAAAGATTAGATGACAGGTTGGGTACTCATGCTGTATGAGACAACACAACGGGGTTCTACAACTCGGCAGTACGGATGGAAAGGCATTTCCTCTGTCAACCAAAAAGCCCTACTCTGTTTCCACAAAGTGCAAGGTCATCTGGAAATGCCAAGACATGGTATGCAACTCATGCAAAAAAAGGCCAGCTTTTCTCAAGGCTTTGTAAATGACTGGTATACACACGCACGCACGCACCAGTCAATTAATATAGAGTATAACTTATATGTGCGCGCGCGCGTGTGTCAATTAATATAGAGTATAACTTACAAAATTTACCGCCAGAGTGCATGATCTAACAGATAGACTCTGACCAGTTTGATAACTCATCCTCCCACTCGTACACACTGCACAATGTTCCATACGTAATACCAGTACATTTTCTTCTGACTAATGAAACCAACACCATAGTGGTTGCTCTACTTTCATAGTTAACAAATCCCATGACCACAAGTTTGCATTCCATATGGAGCAAGTTCCTTAATTCCTGATCCTTGCGTGGTATGACGGAGACAGACTCAATTTATACACATGGGAGTTGACCACGTCATCCTAGATATACTATAAATCTCGGGCAGTACTGTTATTGGAGAGTGCACATTTGCCATCTCTACTGCTGTGATTAGTCTACTTGTCGCCAAATAATTCAACAAAATCGAGAGGCTACTGCCGCTTGGTCGTGATCAGGTCATGCAAATGCGAGTGCTAAATTCCCTAGCCCACATATCAAACACGGCCAAGTGCGCACAAACTGGACATTGAAATAAAAAAAATAGCGACTCGAGCCAGCTCACTCAAAATGAAAATCGTGCCTCACAAGTCGTAAGTCACAACGCTTTTCGCACATTGCACAAGCACAAATTAGTAAGGGTCCACACGCGATTATCAACCCATTCCTTCGTGTAGAAACACGACACGTCTCTCCTAGCTTCGAACTCCGACAGCAAAAACCACGGCGCGCCCAACCAGGAACGCACCCGCAAATCGCCGGAGAACCGAACTCACCTGAGGCCTCAGATCCGATCCGAGATCGAACTTCCAATCGCGGAAGTACGGGAACGACGCCGTCCGGCTCCGGCCGAGGACGTCGACGCAATCGGAGCCGGAGCCATCGCCGCGCGAGATGCGGGACGGCACATTGGAGCCCCCGCCGCCTTCCATGCCGGGGAACTCGAGGCGATCGGTGGACCAGCGGGTGACGGGGTCGTTGAGGCCGCCGCGCCATTGGAGGACGAAGGCGAAGCAGGCGAGAGTCAACGGGAGGGCAGTGAGGAGGAGGAGGAGGCGGGAGGCGAAGGCTTGGTGAGAACGATTGAGAGGAGTGGTGACCCGCCATTGGAGGAGGTTAGCGAGAGAGACGGAGACGGAGACGGACGAGTGGTGCATCAACTACATCGACTCTCCAGCGTTATATCATCGAGACATTGACATTGCAACTGCAGGAGGAAAGGTAAGGAATGTCCCTCGGAGCCGTTTTGTTTTTGTCGTCGGCGGTGTTTTCCTTTTCTTTTTTTAATTTCCTTCTCTTTTTCTTTTTCAGTTTGCTTTTCGTCTCTCCTCCTCTTTAAAAAAAAAAATGACACAAATGATTGATACCCAGACAATAACTCAATACGTAACGTAATTTCTAAACTTTTAATTTGACTAATACGACCCATAAACTTTAACTCAATATGCAATGTGACCTCTGAACTTTTAATTTATTTAATGTGATCCCATGAACTTTCGAAACACGTTCAACTTAGTCAATGAACCGCAAGAAAATGTCTAATGTCGTCTCTAGACTTAAATTAATGAAAGGAATGCATTGAACGTCTTTCTACAATTATGAACTAAGTAGAACATGTTTCAAAAGTTCATGAATCATATTAATTAAATTAAAAATTTAGTAACCACATTGCATATTGAGCTAAAATTTATGGATCATACTAGTCAAATTAAAAGTTTAGGGATCGCATTATATATTGAGTCAAAGGGACCATTCATGTCACTAACTCTCCTCCTTTGTTCCTCCTCTCTTTTCTTCGTGGGAGACAAATGAATTTTCTTAAAAAAAAAAAGATGGAAGAGTAAAACCACAATATGCATTTAAAAGGAAAGGGAAAAAAATATGAGATTTGACGATAAATAAGACAAGTCAACTACTAAAAAAACTTGTTAAAAAAAACGGATGTAGACTACAAGAATTCACCCATCAAAACCCCGCGAAATTGACTTCTTATGACAATAAATAAATAAATTAATACTAGCTACATTAATTGCTTTAGTAAAGATTTTATTCATTCGCAATAATAACCGTCCGTTCTAAAATTAATTTTCTTTTCTATTAAAACATTTCTAAAATTGTGGAAATAAAAATAGGGCGACATCCGTGATAATCTTGATTTGCTGGAAATAAGCTTTAGATGATAAGGGTTGCGTCTCGTGGGACGCACAGGTACATTCCCAACGTGCATTCTTGGGCGTGTCACGAAGAAGGGTCAATTCCATGCATAGTTTCCATTTCCAATGCATTGTGAGATTTGATCACATCTCCTAAAATTGTGTCATAAAATGTTAGCATTTGTAGCCCACCCACTAAGCTATGAAGCGCCGACATGCGAGGAGGTCGCTGCGTTGGTGTCGGACACGGACACCGTCCGACACACGTCCGACACGTAGTCACACGCCCGCGACATGTGAGGCGATGAGGAAGAAAGGCAGGGAAAAGCACATATCTGGAGGGTGTTCGTGTTTTAGGTCATGAGAGAGATGAGGGACAGAGCCGGCGCCATGCGAGTCAGTGAGGAAGAGCACGGTTAAAGAGCGGATGAGATGGGGTTTAAGGGGGCGAAGGGGGATGAGGGGCGTTGGATCCGAAGGAGAGGGAGCAAGGGCATGTGCGATGGAGAGCCCCCCTGGCTTTGATGGCGATGGCATGGCGGATTTTTCCATCTAAGATATTATTAATCCCATTACTAATTTTTTTTAAATAATAAGAAAGAGAAAATCCGAAAATCTGCTTTAGCCCCCCACAACGACGCGTAGCTTCGTGTCTTTTTTTTTATTAGCTGGGAAGCACGTGACGTGGACTTTCGAAAGCACACAATATTTTCTCAATCAAATGATTTAATTTTCCTTTTACTTTTTCTTTTAGATGGGCTGGGGTCAAATTACGGGAGCATCCATGATAGGAATTCTTTTTTATTATAAGAGCTCTTTTTGTAAATTTTTTATTTATATAAAAAAATCATAAAAATAATAATTTATCATGCACATATAAAATACAGCGTATCTCAACGTTTCGAAAAATCTCTATTTTTCTTTAAAAAAAATTGGCATGACGACGTGTCGTATCGTGTCGCATGTCACGTGTCGATGCTACTTAGTTACTGTCGCGCGACCCTCCCGAGATTTCCGGATCCCGAGGGAGTTAATTGGATTGGTAGGCCCATCTTAAGGTCTGGGTCAGCTCGCGGCTCTCCTAGTGCTCATACCAAATCGCGTCATGAAAATTTAAAATCGAGGTCGACCTTAGTGCGGTCGGGTGACATGTGAATAGTGTGCATGCTATCGGAGTCGCCACCAGTCATTTATTGAGGGGTATGACTGGAAACCATATCGAACGATTGGAAGAGATCATTCGATCTTCTATGAAAACCAGAGATCTAGATTCGAGGACTTAGTACGTCGATATTGCTATCGACGCCCTTTCGGTACCTAAGTTGAGTGGTTCCTTAGTCTAAGAGGTTCGTGAAGGTTCTTTGAGTAAGGTAGTCCTAAAAGTGAATGGGTTTATGCAAATGGGAAACTAACCTATCAATTACAACCATAAGGATAATTGTACAATCAATGAATGAGAGAATCACATCAATGCAAAACAAATCAAGTAGCATCCTAGAGGAGTACTCAAAAGCCTAGAGGAAAGTCACTGAGCCATGGAATAATTTGGAAAAATTGGGGGGTCAGGTTGGCTAAAGGGTAAAATGGTATTTCCTAAGGCCTGGAGGTCAAAAACGGGTTTAAACCTAATTTGATGTGATTTTTCCTTAGTTTTCAGAATTTTTGGGTTTTTTTTTTTTGAATTTTCCTGAATTTTTTTGAAATTTTTTTTATGATTTTCTCTGAGAACTTTTCTATTTTGGAAAATTTTTAAAATTTTTGTGATTTTATAAATTTTTTTTGATTTTTTTCCAGATACATTTTCTACATTTTCTGACAAATTTTCAATTTTTTCTAAAATTTCTATGAATTTTTATTTTTATTAATTTTCTATTTTTTATTGTCAGGGGTCGGGAAGGGGCAGATCAGCGCCACAGAGAGGCAAGGGGAGAAAGGGGGGGGGAAAGAGAGAAAGAACGAAAAAGGGGGGGGGGATAAAGAGGAAAGGGGGAGGGGGAGGAAAGGGGGGGAGGGAGGGGAGGAGAAGGGAGGTAAGGAGGAAGAAAGGGGAGAAGGGAGGGAAGAACAGGAGGAGAAAAGAGAGGAGGAAGGAGGAAGGGAGAGAAAGGGGGGAGAAGGGGAGGAAGAAGGGGGATGGGGGGGGGGGAGGGGGGGGGAGAGATGAAAGGAGGGGGAGAAAAAGAGGGGGGGGGAAGCAGGGAGGAAAAAGCAAGGAGAAGGGGCCTAAGGGGAGGGGAGGGGGGAGGGAGAGGGGGGGGGGGGGAAAGGGGAGGAGGGGGCAGAGGGAGGAGGAGGGGAGGTAGGAGGGGGGAGGGAAGGGGGGGAGAGAGGGGGGGGGGAGGAAGAAGAAGGGAGGGGGGGGAGGGGAAGGAAGGGGAGGGGAGGGAAGGAGGAAAAGAAA
>JAGVVM010005411.1:0-24875 GCA_019149425.1 Psidium friedrichsthalianum | reverse complement strand
CCGTTCTTTTTTTCCTTCCTCTCTCTTTTTTCCTCCCCCCTCCCCCCCTTTCCCCTTCTTTTCCTTTTTTCTTCTTTCCTTCTCCCCCCCTCCCTCCCTCCTCTTCTTCCTTCTCCTTTTCTCTTTCTTTCTCCCCCTTTTTTTTCTTCTCGCCGTCTCCCTCTCCTTCTTTCCCCTCTCCCTCCCTTTTTTCTCCCTCCCCCTTGCCTTTCCCCCCCCTCTTTTCCCTCTCCCGCCCTCCTCTCCCCCTCCCCCTCTCCCCCCCCCCCCCCCCCCCCGCCCCCCGTCTTATCTTTCGGCCCCCCGTCCCCCCCCTTTCTCCCTCTTTTTTCGTCCCTTTCCCTCCTTTCAGGGAGGCGGAAGAGAGGCGGGGGGGAACGGGGGAAGAGGGGGAGGAAGAAACAGAAGAGAAGAGAAGGGAAAATTGATCTTCCTCTTTTTAAAAAAAAAAATAGGTGTATCGACTATCGAAGTTATTTTTTATTAATGAAAAATGTTTTATTCAATTGAATTATTTCTAGGTTAACCCAAATATCAAGATTATTAAAAAAATATTTTAAAGATTTATTTTTTCGTAAAAACCCACGGAGCCTTGCGCCATGTTGTTGTAGACTTGTTTCGCTTCGGCGAGGACCTTGATTCTTTGAAGAAACGGGAGCCCTTTTGGGATTGAATTTGGGTTGGAAAATGCGAAGCACGAGCCCACTCGTAACCCAGAAAGGCAGCCGAACAGAATTACGACCTGAAAGCAAGCGACGTCATCTAAAACCACAACGCTGTTCTTAATGTGCGCGAATCTCGTTCGAGTCTGAAAGAGCACAAGCACGGTCATAAATGTCGCATGGAGTCGATGACGCGACCGCAACCCCCCCCCCCCCGGCCCCCAAAACTAAACGGGGGCAGAATCCAGGCTCGATATAATGCCCGGATGGACAACCGAAATGTTTATGCGCAAAGAAATGAGGGAGAAGAGGACACGGGAATTACTTTGAAACTGTCTACATCTCAAGCGATCGAAGCTCAGTAATATGCCCGGCGAACACGGACACGCTAGCCGACCACACCGTCTTTGTATTTGTACCACTCGGTGATATTACGTCATGGTTATTATCTTCATAAGCCGCTTCTCGATAAAGTAACGAGAAGTTAACCCGAAAGTTCAAAAATGAATTAATTCTCGACGGAATTTACGTATTTTGGCGGGCAGTCGTAATTTAGCAATTAACCCAAGTGGCCTTTACTTTAATATGGTAAGTAGGTCATGTATAAAGTCGTTTGTATTATTAGCTGCCTTTTCGTAAAAAAAAAAAAAAAACCCTCCCCCCCAGTTTTTTTTTTTCCTCTCTCTCTCTCTCTCTTTTTTTCGGAGCCTTTCTAAAACTTTAGCCTGTGATATTTATATATAAGGGCTACTTTAGGTCAAAGGTCTCGTGCAATATGAAAGTTTCGAGCCCCGGCAATACATCTATGCAATATCCTCAACCCCTGACGCTTTTTTAAGTGGGCTTAGGTCGAAACTATTAAGCATAGACAAGGCTGCTTTTGATTTTTTTGATACCCTTTTTAGTCATAAAAAAAATTCCTATTGCCCAAAGAAAGAAATTCCACCCATCGATCCCAAGTGGAGGGCGTTTTGAATACCCCCACGAATACCTAAAAAAAAAAAATTATTTTAATTTCGGGGGCATATTCAACTGGCGATTCGACCGAATCATGAGCTGAATGCACGCGATATGTCACTTGCATGTGCATCCAATAAAATTATCTCGAGTGAAAGATGTACTGGAGCGCGCAGCAGAAGTCCAATACTTTCATCCAGTGAGATCGCCCAGCGAGAGAGAGAGAGACACGCAGCCTGTGAACATATCCAGTCGGATCAGTTCACCGAAAAGTTCAAGCTAATAAGTTAATGTTTACTTAGGCTCCACGCCATATTATTTTTCTCCAATGTGAGACTTTTTTTTTTCAATACATTACATGGTCATTTAACAAGATGCTGCCGCGCGAACGTAGGATCCGTCGCGCACCGAAGAAGCGGCCAGACCGATCGTCATGCCATCGAGGGCAAACGACCTCCGATCAAGGTAATACGTCCCATTATATATATATATATACTATATATATATATATATATATATTACATAAGGAAAACCAATATCAGAATGAATACCGTGGTCACCTACAAATGCACAAATAAAATAAATAAATAAATATCTTAATTATGTGCGTGTGTGTGGGGGGGGGAGGAATGGATAGAGATATGAACGAATTTAGATGGAAGAATGCTAGGCTGGCCAGCAGTAGTGAAGGAATGGCTGAGCAGGAGACGACAGCAGATTGGAAGCGGGACAGCCACAGCCACAGCAACAGCAACGGCCGAGTCCCGCCACCATCGAAAGGAATTTCAACCCCACCGGGTCGATTTCTATGGACCACGGCAAAACCAAAAGCCTGATTCCTCCAACTTTGCCACTCCCCAGCACGGTCCGAAAGAAACGCCAAAATGGCTGAGAGGAATTAGAAAGTATTATTTCG
The DNA here is from genome assembly GCA_019149425.1 of Psidium friedrichsthalianum. Taxonomy (NCBI): domain Eukaryota; kingdom Viridiplantae; phylum Streptophyta; class Magnoliopsida; order Myrtales; family Myrtaceae; genus Psidium; species Psidium friedrichsthalianum. The sequence goes on along the minus strand of JAGVVM010005411.1, from coordinate 22,340 downwards.
CTTTTTTCATGATTGCCAAAATCCCAAAATCTGCGAATGGATACTCCGATCTTCGCATCGATCGGGTAAGATACGAGCTAAAATACAAATGACGCGTCCCGATCAGAAAAGCTTGGTTTTTTTGCTTCCTAATCCGTTACACAAGACGCGTCCGTACTCGTTATCTTTCGCGGTTACATTCATATGATAGATCCCAATACTGGGAAGTCTAGGAATATTAATTGCGCGAGAAATTTTGTTTGTGGTTCGAGTGGGATTCGTCGATGATCATGCCCGTTAATTTAGTTGTTTGGAAAGGTTTAAAAAAAAAAAAAAGGGGACATGTTTTAGGGCTCGAGGCGGTGTCTCCTTCCGTGACCATATGGACGGAAGCGAGGTGGCTGAGAGCAGGAACCCACGTCGAGGTCGGATGCGATGTTTATGCGCTTCGCAACTCTCGTTCTTCCTAGTAATAATAATTTAAAAAAGAAAAGCGCATCTGCCGGGCGCGGCGAGAAAAGTAATCATCTAAACCCGATAATCGCGTGTGTCTTGAGTAGATTTCGCCGCTTGCCGCGTGCATTCGACCGTCATTCATTATCTATGAACAATAGAAAAAGAGCCGACGAATAGCAAATTGGCAGGGGCGATCGGTTGCCGGTCACGTCCAATCCAAACTCGGGAAACGGGAATCGGATCGAATGATCGATTTCTTCTCAGCTATCCAAGGGACCGGTTGATTATTAGCGGGCGAACGACACCGGACCTGATTCCTGATCGATCTGTCCGTCATGCTCGGCTCTACTCTCATTTAACCACAATTTCCCCATCAAGAACACCCGAATAACATGATCCGTCATCTCTCCGGGGCCTTTGTTTCTGTGCCGCGAGATCAGCCAGATGACAGCCCCTCGTAATGGAACAGACAGCGAGACATCTTTTGCTGTGGTAAGAACACGAAAGGTCGCCGGGACGAATCTCTCCCTCTTTTTCCTCTGCCTTTCCCTGGATTTCCTCCTCCCCCCCCCCCCCCCCCCCCCCCCCCCCTCGATTTTTCTCGCGTCAGCATGATGTATACATAGATATTGAGAGAGACGAGCTCTTCACTTTTGAGATAGTGTCCTTAAAGTACGTACGTCACATGTGGTGAGCTAGTGGACGAATTTCCATTTTTTCATAGTATATAATTATTTACGGACAAGAACGTGGCGATGTCTTTTTCCCTGTCTTTCTGGCAAATGAAAAATTAGGGTGCACGTCGTATTTATTTCCGTATACTCCATTTTGAGGTTTTTGTTCCTTCTGAACGCTTATTGTATAGAACCATACGGATAAATCGTCGATGCGAGGACTTATATTTGGTGCGCCCATCATATATGGCCGAATATATACTTTTACACGTGTATGAGCCGGATTGGTCATTTGTTGACCGCCTCTTTTGTAACATACGACTCTTGAGCCCGTTCTCCGCTTCGAATCGTCCCGTTTTCATGTGTGATGGGTCTGGAAACCTCCGAAATTTTTTATTTGGATTGATGAGGCGGTCGGAATTTTTTGTGTCCTGCGAATCTGCGACGCATACAAGCACTGTCCCCTGAAGGTACGTCACGCGAGGAATGGATTCGTCACGGACTACGCAGCTTTCGAATGCAAGCAATCGATTTTCCAGTGGGCTGTACCGATGAATGAAAACCGGCATTCGAGATCCGAGTTCACCACTAAGACTTAAGGGTCAAGCCACCTTGCTAAGGACAAAGGGTTTTGAAATTGAGCTATCCAGCCAATAATGGATGCTTCTTAGCTAACTACCGAGGAAAAAGTCAACTTGCCAAAAAAAAACAGAAAATTAGAAATAAAAATTCGCTTACGGAGGAAAAATCTCATCCATATGTCGTATTCATCGGCCCGGGACATTACATGACCATTACAAAAGAAAGGGAATCATATGCTGTTATTTTGCACACCATGCATGACCTCACTTTTAGAATAATTTACTTAGTGGAAAAAAAAAAAAACTCATGGAATTTCCCCCGCCTCGGTAGTTCCTCGCTCCTACTACGTGGCAAGTTCCCATTGGATGCCCTTTGCTCTTCATTGTCCAATGAGGATGTGCCACCTGTTCCGAGCAAATCATCAGGGGAAATTCTGCCTTTAATTTTAGTTTTTTATGTGGACAGTGTTGCCGAATTTCCGCTTTCTCCGCAGCTTTTTCCCCGTCCGTACGTGCGGGCTTTGGCACAAAACGATTCTTCTACTTTGGTTGTGATTCGAATATGTCCATTTTTATGCGGTATATATGGCCCTCTAGCTTTCAACTGCATAGAGGCATTGATGCATGAAGATATAATTTTTTTTTTTTATATATCCTCTTAGGATCTACCATTATAAGTGAATCGCAATAGAATTTGGATTACAATAAGATACACCGCTAGTGTACGATTTTTGTGTGCAAGCAGACATAAAATGAAAAACTCATGCCTCTTCTACTAATGAAATGAATACAATCACTAGAAATAAGAACTATGAACGCGTTGGCACATAAACCCGCTTGTGTAATGATTTATTTTCTGACATTAGTGTAAAAGGCCATGTAAATTTTTATTAAACAACGTAGAAGTTGGGAAGATCTTGCTAGTTCAAGCTTGAGAAAAATCGAATTCAAGTCTAAAATCGAGTGTTCAATCTATTGAGAAAAATTATTAGATTTTAAATTTGACAAAACTACTGTAGTATCTTGAATAGACTTTGTGTTGTACTTTGCAAACATCTTCTAAATATGTTGGTCTTTTCAATTACTTGCTAAGTTTTTGTTGTGGCTAGCGATATCACCTAGAAGGGGTGAATAGGTGATTTCAAGAGATTTCAAAAATCAATGCGGAAATATAGATGAATAAGCTCAGAGCTTGGCGCTCAGATGATCAATTTAAGTAAGGTCTAAGATACTCTCGAAATCAATAGTGTACACAGTTCTTCCATCACAAAATTTAAACAAAGAGATTAAGGGATAGAGAAATTGCAAGAGAGTTTATAGTCGTCCCGCTTTAGTCTAAGCATACATCTACTTTTTCACACTGACAGTTAATCGACTAGATTCCACTAGTAAATAACTTAGAGGTTACAACTTAGTGATAACTCTTAAGCTGAAAGACTTTCCTCCTAACACTCACACTAGAATGCTCTCCTTTAAGTATTACAGTTTGAACCAAAGGTGTATAAAAAAAATGTGAAGCTTTCTTGATCTTGAAATTTATAATTATGTTCTCTTGCTTCTCTTTGACCTTGAGATGTCCTTTTATACTCTTCTACCGCCAACTGCCCTTTGCAAAACGTCCAAGGATCATTCTTCAAACTTCCTGTTTGAACAAGATTATATCAAAAAGACCTTGTAGCCGTTGAGATCGACAAAGGAAAAAAAAAATCTCCCATTGGATCAAATTGCACGTACAATCGCGATCCTGGGTTTCCATAAATCGAGTTCTTCATTAGGTAAGTCGTGCTCTTCTTCCTTAATCCATGTTCTTGATTGATCTTTAAAATTGAGAATTTTCAAGAACAATCCAGCTTGATTTTCTAACCGTTGTGATGATGTAATATATCAATTAAATAATCTCTAAAATATCTCTAGATATTTTGATTGTTGCACATGAAATACTCTCTCAAAACTTGAGCTTCCCGCTCAACGTCTGAGCACCACATAGCATCTGAGTCCCTCAAAACACTGTTTGAGCCTTTTTTACCATATTCAATCCTATGTATCCTACACCTTTAGATAATCTACAAGACAAGTATTTCATTGTATTCCTTGCGCAAAAAAAAAGTATTTCATTATATTAACTCAGATATAAAAGACTATGGATTGCCTTGTTAACTTCAAAATCAATTAGCGATTTTTCTTAACAATTTTATGTCCTGAAAGAAGCATGTCGCACGGACAAAAGCAAACTCTTTTAATCATTTATAGTTTGATATTTCTAATCTTCATGTGATCCTCAAAGATGTTATAATCTTAATCTTGAATGGTTTTATGTTATGTCATCTCTAACTAGCAGCCCATGATCTGGTTGGTATTAATTTTCTAAGTCACATTGATTGTCCAGTAATCTTAAAGATAATCTTTGTGACTCTCCATGCGAGGAATCTTGATTGATTGGCAATCATCTCGAAAATAATTTCCTCTCTTAGAGACTTAGTTTGTGGTTTCAAGGATTTGATTTTATGGCGAACAAATCCTCTTAAATCTCTCATCTTTCAATCCCAACGGCTATGTGATCTTTTTCATCAATCTACTAATGGCTAGTTTGGAGATTCATTCTTGTGCTGTTTCTATCCAATGGAAAGCTTAGATGACGAGGAGTATATAAGGAGCACAAGAAACTATAGAGTAGAGAGAGAGAGAGAGAGATATCAAGGGTTCAACATCCTTATTTCGAGAGAGCCATAGCATAAGACACTATAGAGTAAAGACAGAGATCAAGGGTTCAACATGTTATTTCGAGAGAGCTATAGCATAAGACACTATAGAGTAAAGAGAGAGATTAAGGGTTCCTATTATCTTTTTGAGCTGAATCTTATAATTCTTTGAGAGATGTTGTACAGTGTTCAAAAGTGTGTAGAGTGAGAAAGTCTTTGATAGAAGCAGTACTCACTTGTGTTGAAGTGCTTGAGTATAAGCTATCACACTTTACCGTGATCTTTCATTTGATTACTTAGTGGAATCTAACCAGTAGGCTATTAGTATGGGAGAGTAAACATAGGCATAGCATAAGTTGAATCACTATAAATTATTGTGTATTGCTCTCTATTCTTTTACCCGCATCTCTTTACAGTCTGATAGCATTGCACAACTTCTTTTCTTCATATCCACTCCTATCAATCTTGAGGCTTTTAATTCATCACTATTCTGTCAAGATTGAACTTAATCATCTATTCATCACATCTAGGTAATAATGTTAGTAAACAACACAATTGCGTGAGCCTGATTTGAATGGTGAACCACATTACAATTACACGTGACTATTCGCTTACTAATTATCCCAAGGACGCCCGTATTATGGTTATTATGTCCACAAACCTGTAAACCTCCAACCTCAAGAACTGTACAATTGGGCATCCTACATCTTTCTCCCACATGCACGAGCTACTTCAATATGGATTTAGTTGTTGGGTGTCTCTCTATAACTATAAAGCAAACTACTAAGCAATTAACAAAAATGTTTTTCTTTTTAATGTGCCATTCTTCTCGTTTTATGTATTATCAATGTTTTGGAAAAATCGAAATATTTCTCATTACGCACACTTAAAAAATGGTCAGGAAAATATTTATTAATGAGACCTTTTGAATATTAGAAGTTACCTAAACTCGGGATGAAGTTTGTTGACATATATTTGTGGGACAATTGATGCATGAGTCCTCAAAACTTGCCAGGATAATGCGCTTGAGTCCCAAAACTTTCATATCATGCATCTAAGTCCCAAAGCTTGCAACTTCAATGCATTTGAGTCCTTGAAGTCCATTGTTTGAAGTACTAAGCTAGTGCAAGTCAAGTAGAGAATGACTCGCATATGCTCGATTGATGTGCATGGCAATTAACAACTCAAAATTACGCATGTTAGTGGACAATTAATAAGTTTGCAGGATTTGTAATAGAGGACTGACCCAGTGATGATGAAAAATATAAAGGCTTTTCAAAGCGGTTCAGATTCTGTGAATATCAAAATCCAAATATTGGCACAAGTCAACTCGGTATCGATTCATCCAGCTACAATGATACGTCTAAACCTTTAATATTAATTAAAATTTTCCACTTAGGATTAGGTGCTGCATTGAGGGGATTTTGTATTCATTACCACAGAATAAGATGGATTAGTTTTATTCAAATCTTTAGTTAATTAGCAAGAAGGGGGTTGACTCGGATTATGATAATTACCCACATAAGAGACAAGCGGAATGTGGGAAAAATGGGAATGAGAGGCCACCATAACGCAATCTTTTTATTAGGGTTCGATTTGTTTGTGGAAAACAAATGATTTTGAACATATTTTAGTGAAAACAATCATTATATTGCTTAAAAAATAAATGGACAAAAGAATAGTTTCATCATCCCTAAAAATGCTAAGATGTAAATTATTATCCATAATGTTTAACCGATATAATGATCCGTTTTTAGGAAAAAAAAATTTAAACTATTCATTTTTCAGGAGTGTAAATAATTAGAAATCCCTAAAAAATGAAAAATAGAGAGAAAGAAAAAAGGACTCTGTGAAAGGGACAGTAGCAAAATGAAAGTAAAAGTTCTTTGAGTGGTCGTCATGGATTGGAATGTTTGTGGGGGCGTGGCACGAATTCATTGACTTCTCTTTTTGATGATCCCCATCTTATTGGATGACAAGAAGGATAAAAAGAAATAAAAAAAGAATTTGCAATGGCATATCCAAGAAAATATATATAGTTTTTTGGCGGTGCGTTATGTGCTTGTTGCTAAATAATAAGCGCGCTCAAAGCATTTAAATATATATGAACGAGATTTAACATATGATATAGTGAAATTTAAGTGAACAAAGATCGCACCAATTAAACTATGTGAATTCTCAATTTATTATTATTATTATTGCTTTTTGTTAGAAAGTTCAATCCAACAACTCGACTAAAAAGATTTAGGATATATTTAATCCTTTAAATTGAAGTATCCAATATATGGCATTCTACAATCTCATGGCAATATCGTGTGATGTTGACGTGTCTGGAGCGCCAATCACATGTTGATATCTGACATGCGTCTAACACGACATGGAGTTTTACAAAAAATGTCCGTGCTTCCTAGCCAACGAGGATCAAGACCAGAACTGGGAGAGGAGAAAGAAGCGTTAGCACAATAAAGTAAAAACCAAATTAATTAGCCCATGAACTTGAGGGTCAAAGCCTACAGATACCTAGAGAAACCGTGGTCGCTAGGTCCAAATTAAATAGTTGAATTTTTGCCTTTGGAACTTCCTTTCCGACATTCCATGATTGCGCAGAAATTCTCTCACCAACTGTCATTTCAAATTAATTTTTTTCTCCTCTGGATGAATAATCTTTTATTGTTTAATTAATGCCGTCGGTCCATTTTATCTCAGCTTCTTAATTCCATCGGAAGTGGAACCTTTTTGCCATATTGTCACCCTCCAAGCCACTCATTTGGTTTGGTCCTCAGTCCCACCTATCATTATCAAATGGAATAATTCTTGTTTTCTTCTTCTTTGTTATATTGCTTGTCGGGCAAACCCACAGAGTACAAAATGGACATTCTCCTTCTCCTTATTATGAAAGGATACTTCTGTACAATACAAAAGGACTTTTTTTTATTGATTAAATATTCATTAACTTTGGAATATTTCAAATTAATAGCATGGTAACATAATCATCTCTGATTTCATCTATAAGTATTCTGATAAAGTATTACAATTATCGAATGATTTGACAGGAATTGAGAGAAAATGAATCCAACATCAATAATTACTTTAAAAAAGAATTTTGAAAATTGAATGATTACAAGAGTGGATCTAACATCAATGGTTGCATAGAAAGTTCACGTTGTGCCCCTTGTATAAAATTAAAGAGCAATTTCGACATTTTGAAATGATTATTTACCATTTTGGGACATTTGAATTTAAAAAAGTAGAGAAGAAACCATCAAACTGGATGGAAGTGATTTGTTCTCATAGATGAAAAGAGAGGGGAGGGGTAACTTGTAGAAACCCATCGGATTTCACTAAAAAAGCCTTAAAACATGTCGTCAAACTTCAAGTTTGATTTGAATCGAAACCATTTCTCATAGTGTTTCAACCTAGATCTCCAAAACGGCAAGTCGTCACCACAAACTTATAGGCTCAAACCCTGAGAAATTTTCCCTGGCAGTTAAGTTATATAGAGTCTCTTCTGGAATGCATCTCTACTGTCCATACTATATGATGATTTTTAACCTAACAAATTTATGTCCAAAGTCTTCATGGATTACCCGTGTCTTTTTTTTTTTTCGAGATGTATTATGCTTAAGAATTTAAAAGGTTGGAAATAATTCTTAGCTAATCCCACAAATACTCTTTGCTGTTTTACTCTGCAATTTCTTCTTCTTCTTGTTTTGTTTGTTTTTTTTTTTTTCTTTTTTTGGGTGTTTCTCCTGTAGTGTGGTTGGCTTATATACGTAGGCAAATCATACAAACTACAAAAAAGAAAAAAACCAAAGTAGATAAGCTCGTGGGGAGTGAGTGGTATTGCTTTGTAGGCAGAGACAAGACCCATCGCACAAAGCTTTTCATGAAGTCACAGTCACACTTTCCTCAGTTTGTGGTCGAAACCATGGAAAGGGAAAAAAGCACATTTTTTTTTTAATTCCTTTTTTCCCTCTCTCTTTTGGTTCTCTCTCGAAGTGCCACGTCACCACGTTTTCTTTTCCAGGCTGTTATTACGATAATTCGAGTGAGTGGTGGGTTTATTTTGGCACTTTATACGTATAAAACCACACGAGTACTTTTCATTCAGCTTAGAAATACTCTTCTCTCCCTTTCTCTCGCATACACGAAAAAGGCTTATGTAGAGAGAAGCGACAGGCCCATGCTAAGGCAAAAAAGAGAGCTCGGTCCCATTTTAGTGAGAAGTCATGACTGCTTCAATTCGTTTCCACATACATTATTCCTTTTGGCTATCAATGAATTGCCCCTCCTTTTTTTTTTTGGGTTCATTTTCCGAGAATTTAATTCATGGGTATTCTCTAAGAGAAATTCTTATCTAGATCCCGCTCCCATAGTCGGAGTGAAATCGTAGCCATTGGACCACATGGGATTCGTGCGAAACAACTATTAAGATCGATCTGGCCTGCATAACTACACATCATCAAGGAAAGATTTTCCCGTCCTCTGAATATTAGTTAAGCATCTGATTAATAATCTATTGTTTCTTGAAAGTTATATTTGTTCATTGTTAAGCCTACTTTATTAATGTGTTGAGTGCACAAAATATGTTGTACATATACAATTTTTTTTTTTATGATGGTTCTTTAATATAACAAATGATTCTAGTGATGATGGTATCTGCCCCCCAATCATGCTGGGGGACTCATAAAGTGCTTCATTTTGCTTCCTCCTTAAGCCATTATCCAACCAATCACCATCATCTCTCTTTCTATCTCTCTATCTCTCTCTCCTCCAACTTTTTCCAAATTGGTAAATGTTTATCTTTTTCTAGTAGCCCTTGCTTTTCCTTTCGGGGTAATAGACTATGGTATTTATTAGGAGGCATTAGTCATAGGTGTTAATTGATTAATCATAGGGGGGAAAAAACGTGTCCCCTTGAGGAAGTAATCGCTAAAACATTTATCTCATGCTTTTAGTATATGGTTTACCTCTTGAGAAGGTGATTTAAAAATTTAATTTTATCATGAAACATATTATTCGTAATAATCACATAGGTGCACATGTTACATGCGTCGTAATTTACTGTCCTATAACATCTCGTGATTTTTATAAAGTTATATCAACCTGAAAATTTTCATTACACTCGCTGCATCATGGATCATTTATAGAGATGTTACTATTTAATGTTTGTTTATTGGACCTCCTACAGAGTTTGCTAATCTAGGGCTTAATTCCCTATTAAGAAAATGCCTATGTTGTGTTCTAACGTAATTTCAAATGAATGGGGCATTAGGTTCATTCTGTGATACGCACAATATATGGGCATTTGAGCTCTCTTTTTGGGAATGAACATTTGGTTTGATTCAGCCCCTTAACCGGTTTAGTGGTCGGTCCAATTCTAAGTCGATTGCCAGATGAATCGGTTCATTTCTAGACTCTTGAATACTCATTTTAGCCTAGTAGGACTGGTGGGATTCTCAACTCCGACCTTCGAACCACCGCTTCCTCTTAAAATTGGCCTAATCAGTCCATTTTTACGGTCAAAAAAATGAATTCCAAGAAAATTTTCACATTTATCACTCATTTGGGAGATTACATGATCGATAATTTTAATTTTTATATTGTTTTAGGAAGAGTTTAGCTTGCTAGTATTTTACGGTTGATAATTTGGAAAAACAAATCATAAGTGGCGTGAGAATGGAGAGAATCGGTTCCAAACCCTCTATTTGGGCTATAATTTTAACTTTTGAGAAATTGATTTGGGTTGACTAGATTCGCAATTCCATCTCCACGGCCAAGCCACTCAGGCCAGCCATGCTTAGTGCTACTCCATATAATAAAGGAAGCTGCTAGCTTGACAATTTGATAGTACTGTTAGTTATTTCTGATCACACAATCTCCCAATCAATGAATGTTTTATGCAAAACACGTGGTGAACGTGTGTGATGTACTGTTGCAATTGTAGTATCCCTAACACCCCGATGGTATTGTTAGATAAGCATTTCCATAGTGAAAAATAGTATCATGCTCCATGCAAAAGGTAAATCTACGACATTTTCTCTCACATAGGTAATGGAACAAGAAACTTGATGTACGTAAGTAGACACGTTTAGGATAAGTAGGTAACATTATCCAACCTTCAACACTCAATTAGAGTCCATCCTATCGCTCATCGTTCAATTTTGTGAATCTATCTAGAAATTCACATAAAAAATTATAAAATTATCCATTTTATACTATGATTGACATGTGCGCTAATTTTACTACTACTTTCTCATTGCCCTATGATGGATTTGTACACCATGTTGTTAGAATTTGACGTACAATCACAACGAAATAAAGAGTAAAAGCGAGAAAAAAAATCGAAATATAAAGTTTATCATGATTCATCCTTAAACTAGGTTACATCCAGCAGATGATTCAACTATAATTAGCATCTCACTCAATTACAAGAGAATTCCACTTTCTCATTGCCCTAATAGGCTCGTGCTTTTCTATCAATGAGAAGTATAAACCACGCCTCAATACATCTTAGTTACCCATAATTGTAATAACACGTACGTAGATGTCTTTTCAAAGGAGGGGTCCCATTGCACACGATTCCAAAGGCCTTTTGGCGTCCTTTTTATACCCCCCAAGCCCCTCCCTTCCCTTGCCATCGGCCACACATAACCCTTCCCTCGCTCAAAGAACGTCATCTTCTCCTTCTCTGTCCTCCTCCTCTTCATCACCAATCCTCCCCCTCCGAAAAAATTATTCAAAAGAAGGGGAAAAAAATAAAATGAAAAAAACAGCTTCTCAGAAGAATTTTCGGGAAGCTCTTTGCTTTTATCAGCTTGAGGTAAACGAAGAAGCTCTCTCACTGTGTGTCCGTGTCATGATTTGATCCCACGTACTCAAATGCTTGTCTATATGTCACAAGGCTCTGTAACTCGATCTTTTGTTCGATAGCTCAGTGTACATTCTGTTTCTCGGGATTCACCAGTTCGTCGTGCATGTTCTAGTTCGTTTCTTCTTTTGCCCTAGCTCACTCGTTGTTTCTGTCATTCTCCTCTCTGCAGCGATCTGAAGCTACCGCTTCTTCTTGGAGATCAGAGAGAGAGAGAGAGAGAGAGAGAGAGAAAGAATATGACAGCTTTTCTAGGCCAAAGCCTTGGTCTATCTCCTGCTCTAAAAGCAATGGTCCATCATGATGAAGAAGCCAAGGTGGCCATTGGCGAAAAGCAAGGCATCACCACCATTCTTGGATCTGAGCCTGCGAAACCCGCCTCTTCATTGCGCCGGACTCTATCCGCCGATATGTCGTCCAAGAAGTGGCTCTCCCGAAATGGGTTGGTCTCCAAGAACGCTCTTGCCCATATTGCGGACCCGTCTTCTTCCTCCGAAGAAGATGACGAAGAAGACAGTTATGCGGATAAGAGGAAGGAGAGTCGGGATCTAGATAAGTCGAGCCAGTTCGACATCTGGTGCTCGCTCATGTCCCAGAAGCACGAAGAGCCGTCCGTGCAGGCCCCGCCGCCCTATGTTCACCCCCTGGTAAGGCGTTCTAAGAGCTCCTTGAGCGAGAAGAGCCTTGAGATCTGCACGGAGAGCCTTGGCTCCGAGACAGGATCCGACAGGTTCTCCTCGTACCCAGCGTCGGAGACGGGCGATATCCCGTACGAAGACAACAAAGAGAGTGACACCGTGCTTCAAGATCTCGCAAAGCTGCAGTCACCGCAGGAAGATCAAGATCAACAGCTCCACTTCGCAAAGTACAGCAATTACGAGGGGTTGGGCAAGAAAAGGCAACAGCCGAAGTCTTTCCCTCCACCACTCCCTTCGCTGTCTCGCCCTGACGGGGCCTCGCCTCCGCATGCAATCCCATAGGGACAATGGGCGCTTGGTCCTCGAGGCCATCTCAGTCCCTACGGAGAAGAACTTCTGCGTTCAAACGCCAGGATGGCCGCCTCGTCCTCACCTTCAACGTAAACGGCGCTTTGGAGCACGTCCGGCAACAACAATGAAGCAGTGGGAGAAGAAGGCGAGGAGGAACAAGAGGATGTATTAGAACTCGACGAGGAGTTCTTGGGTTTTTTGGCGAAAGCGATGAGAAGGAAGAAGAAGAGGGAGAAGATGAAGAAATGGTGGAGAGTGGAGGAGGAAGAGGCCAAGAAATTGATATTGCCACTGAAGATGCTCCACCAAATATATTAGCCAGAGTGGATGTGAATAATGTCCATAAGATTGCAATTATGATGAACAAGAAGCCCAAGATTTAGCTAATATGAACACCACATGGCCTAACAAGTTTAATGAAGCGCCTATCCTCACTGGTAAGGAGGACAAGGAAGGGGATGAGCCAATCCTCCTTCCGCAGTCGCTCCCACCGCTGGCTCGGGCGGCCCGAGTGTTCCCTGAGCCTCTGCCGCCACCGTCTGCCGCAGCCTCCTTCAATGCTTATGAGTACTTTTGGCGGACTAAATCCACAGTTGCCAGCGCTGCCACAACTGCGATGATCAACCCAATCAGTAGTGCCCAACAACAATCCCTTGCCCTTAAAAGCTACTCTAACAAGTACATCATCAAGAAGAGATTTGTTTCGAATGATCAGCAACATCAAGAACAAGCAGCAGATTGTTGGGCCTCTGGGGTTAAAAGTTGCAAGGAAAGCAGGTCTCTTCTGTTCTGGGAGCCCCATTGCATTGCCACATCCTGATAAAAAAAAAAAGGACTTGGATCCTTCCTTTTGCTCCACTTGGGACACTGATTTTCCCACTTTATTTCTCTTCTCGCATTACAACTTTGTGGCAGTCAAATAAGAGAAGAAAGAAGAGAGAGATGGGGGGCACTTTGGCTTGATTTCACGTAGATCAGAGCGAGAGAGAATCACGTGTCATCAGTTATAATATATAGCTTTTATTTTTCTTCCTGCTTTTATCATATTATGTCCTTGTAATAGTTAGCAAGCTACAAAAGTCTAGAAAAACAAGATCTTGAGATCAATCTTTGACCTAAAAAGACTTTCATACATGTAACCTTCCGCCCTCATTTATTGCCATGCCCCTTTTGCTTTTCTAATTAAAACTTTGCCTTTCTGTGACTCCTGGCCACTAGGGTTTCGACAAGAGTTGGCTTGTCCCAAACTAATGGGGATTCTTGGGGTAACCTCATCCCCCCAAAATTTTTCTCGATGTTTTCTTGTCGGTTAAGGGTGGTGATGGATATTTCCTTTTGTCATTCACTAATAATTAATTGCTTCAGGAACAACCTGGTTGGAGCAAGTTGTCCCTCAAAAAGAGTATCCAGCCATCGGCACTGGTCAGTGGGATCTTGTTGGTAGAACAGAAAAAGCAAAGTTGATTCTTTTCGTCGCGTGAAAGGAATAAGGCAAAAGCCATCTACATGGTTAACGTCTAAGAAGTTGTTGCAAGTAATGTTTCACCCGGATAAAAACATGTGTGGAGTAATTCTAGGTATATTGGACTAGGTTATAAAGATGGAAAAATGACATCACACATTGTAAATTGGCTTTTATGAATAAGTAGATCGTATTCGACATCTAACAAGAACTCTGTGTCCTCAACATGTCTTTGATCCTTGGAGGACTTTTAGGAAAGCATGCATCCGTTCTTTTTGTGATGCCCACATATTCATAGGTCAATTAGCTGACTGTCTTCTCTTTAATGTAGTGTTGCCATGTTATCGTCCAAATCGCTTTGATTTAGTCTACAAATCCGTCAATGTCCCCTACCAAGGCTGGAAGTCATGTGGCTAACCACTGTTCATAAGAAAGTTCCTTCATTTTCGGAGTTAAGAATTGTGATGAGAAATAGAGAAAGAAATGTGATATCCTGTGCTTTATCAAATGTAGAATACAAGAGCCTAATTACTTTACAGGATAACTATCCAAAGTGGCAATATGTCAATTACAAATCAAGACCAATTAATATACAAAATCTCCAAAATATATCTCCTACATCCTCCCTCGAGCTCAATGAGATGTGATAGAGGTCAAGTTTAGCTTGAAAAAAAAAATCTAAAAAAATGTGTCTTGGTGAAGATATCGGCAATCAATATAGTAGATGAAGTAGAGAGAAGTCGAACATTGTCATGAAGAATGTGATATTAGATGAAATGACAATCTATTTCAATGTACTATTGTAGATAGCACTTCAGTTGTCGCACTAAAAAATTGTTCCTATATTACAACACACTCTCATGTCTTCTAGCAGCCATCGTAAGCATAATAACTCTAATGCCGTATCCACAAGAGTTTGATATTTTGCCTTTATACTAAAGTAAGCAACAATAGTCTGTTTCTTACTACTCCATGATATAAGTGAGTTGGCCAAAAAGAAATGGTAGCCTATAATAGAGCAACAATCTTTAGAGTCCCCAACCTAGTCAACATTTGAGTGAGTTGTCAACTTCAAAGTAGAATTAGCAAAAAAGCGAATGTCAAAAAATAATGTATCCTTGATGTAGTGAGCAATTCGAAGGATTGTAGCAAAATGAGTCACGCGAGGCATAGTCATGTACTGACTAAGAATGTGAACAATATAGGCAATGCCAAGTCTTGTAATAGTACGATATATAGACTATCAATCAGTTGTCGATAGCGTATGATCCGAAAGAAGATTCACATCTTAGCATTAAATTTGGTATCGGTCTCAATATGAGTTGTATTGCCTTTATTGTTAGTGAGACCGACTCAAGAAATAAGATCAGTGCAATATTTTGCTTATGAAATAAAATAACCAAAGGAACTTGAATTAACTTTCAAGCCTAAAAACTAGCCGAGCAGACTAAGATGTTTCATTTCAAGTTGTTGAATGGCTTGAGATTTGAAATGCCAATATGATCAGTGCCAGTAACAATCATGTTGTCCCCATATAAGAGCAACATAATATACCCACAAATTGTGCGTTAAACAAAAAGAGCATGGTTATAAAGATTTGATTTGAAGCCAAGAGATTCCATGATTGAGATAAACTTGGAGTACCATGCACGAGGAGCTTGTTTAAGCCATATAACACACTTTGTTCAAAAGATGAGTGTATTCAGGAGGGGTACCATATTAGCTTCCTCAGTGAGATCGCAATTCACGAATGCAGTCTTAGCATCCATCTAGAACAAAGAACGGAGTTTAACCGTGTCAACAAAAAGAAAACTTTGGAGAGAAGTAAGGGGGACAACGGGAGTAAAATTCTTTTCATAATTAATTTCATCTTTCTTGATGAAACCTTTTCACACTAGCCAAGGTTTGTAACGGTCCACAATACCATCCTCCTTTCTTTTGATCTGACATACCCATTTCACAATCTACAACGAACTTACCAAAAGGCAAAAGAACAAAATTCCATGTATGACATTTTCTAAGGATCCCACAAGGAGAACAATGTGACATGTAAGGGTGGAATGCCAGACATAAGATGAGAGGTGGGTTTGCCCATGATTGCTGTATATTTTTTGTCATTCATAACAATTATAGTTGTGATTGCACTATTTCAGCTTTTCAAATCTATTTTTCTAAGGCTTGCAATTAATTTATCATTGATTGCTACCAAAGAGAATTAGTGCTAGCTTCTCTATATTTATGATGTTCTAAAAGAGAAGTAATGGTAGAGTGAAAATAATAATGATGAAATTGAATAGAAGGTTGACCTCTTCTTGTGAAACAGTGGACATAGGTACTTAAATTGTCAGCCGGTGAAGAAATCACGGATGAAGCAAATATATCAATTGTTGCTGAGGTGGTATCGCTAGAAGGACCAACATCAAGATTAGAAGAAGATAGTTTTGCAGAGAAAGATCCACAAGTAGACGGAGGTGTGGGATCTCTTAGGAATAAATCAATCGAAGTGATGGTAAAGAAAGGAACATGAGTTGATGATTAGAAGGATGAAGACATGAGAACATCTTATATTCCCAAATAGTAACATGACGAGACACATAAGGACAGTTTAAAATAGGAGTCCAACATGTATACCATTTGTGCTCAACGACGTACTTAACGAAGCAACATTAACTAGCATAAGGTTCTAATTTCGTGCGCTCATGTGGAAGAAGATATATAGAACAAGAACACAAGAGACTTGAAGAAGATCATAAGTGGGAATACTGCAATACAAGTACTCATAAGGAGAAATGTTACTTATGACATGTGATGTACTACGATTGATAGTGCATGTAATAGTAAGACAAGCCTCTTCCCAAAACCATTCTGGACAAGTGCGTACTAAAAGAGTGCATGTAATATCTAAAATATACCTCTCTTAACATTATGCTCAACCCTCTTATCAGAAAGTTCCTAGGTAATAACTATGAACAATATTATCATTTTTGGGAGAGGATTCTAAGAATTCGTTGTCTCTAAATTTCGTGGTATTATTAGAATGAAAATTCTTAATATCTTGAGAAAATTTTTTTTTATCATTCAAATCAATTCTTCATAAGATAAAGTCAAGTATAGTGAGAGTGATCATACACAAAGATTGCAAAATAACAAGTCGCCTATAGTGGGGGTTGAAGATGGTTCCCAAATATCAGCATGAAATATATATTTGCTAAGATCAAGCGGCAAGGCATAAATTTTTCCCAATTGACAAAGCAGACAATCAAAATATTTATTATCGATCGAACCTAAACGACCACTTGAAATCAAAGAGCTCTATCTAGTTGAAAATGTGGCAGCACCAATTAGCAAAAGAATGACAATGTAGCAACACCAATCAGCAAAATAATTGGGAATATTCAAGGAAACAAGCTCAAAGAGGCGTCCCACTCTACGGCCAATCGCAATAGTCTGTAATGTTTCATGGATCTTGCACATGACAACCATGAAAAGAGAAATCAACGTCAAATAATTGTCCTACTAAAATCAAACTTAGGGAGAGTTTGGGAACCATATAGGTGTTAACTAAGGATAGTGTTTTTTTTTTTTTTTTGGTAAGGACCTAAGGATAGTGTTGATGTCAAAAAGAACCTAAATGAAGTGAATGATTTTGACTTAAACAAATTAGAATTTGAAGCCATGTGATTGTAGTATGCAGAGTAAAAAACCACGGATCAGAGGTACTTGAAGCGATAAATAGAGTAGAAGGGACAAGAAGCTAGAAGTATCAGAAATACCATATTTTTGCAGAATGGAACAACGATCCTCTAAAAAGAGAATGGCGAACATTCCATTTGGAGAAGCCTCTATGGTAGTAGTAGTGGTAGATGAACTTGCATGTGGACTTCGATTTGGGATCGAGTGTCCATCCCTATATGTTGCTTAGTCATAGTCAATGGCAATTAGGGGTGTGCAACCAAATCGGATTTACCCGATACCCGGATCAGATCACCCGAAAAATAGGGTCGGGAATCAATTTCTGTTGAAACCGGTTCGAAAACCGATTCCAATTTTTGAGAATCAGTTAGAATAGCTCGAGAACCGGGTGTAGGTAAAACCCACCCGATCGATTTATAGAACTGGTTTTACATGCTATTCATTTAAAAAAAAAAAACTAAGTGAATTGACTAAGTCTCTGCCACAACCTTACCTCACGCACTCGTAGCAGCACCTCATGGGGTTGTCGCTCAATCTTCACCGCAGCCTAGTAAGTATATATTTTCTACACCGTTGGTTTTGTTTTTTTTTTTAGATGACTGAAAAACAGAGAATAGGGGTAAACCCTGAAATCATTAGCTTTGTTTTCTTTTGGAGATGACTAAAAAATAGGGAAATGGGTAAATCCTAAAACCGGACCGAAAAACATGGTCAGTTTCAAAAACAGATTCTAGATAAACAAGGTAGAGTCTCGGCTCCAAAAATTGGGAACTGGTTATAACAGGGTCGGGTTTAGGGTCTAGGTCTGGACTCGGCCCACCCGGCTCGTACTCACCCCTATGGCGATTGGGCATTGCAACTGTTATTTTATCCATTACAGACTTTATTAGTTTCAACACATTGGGATTGGATAAGGAATGTGAAGAAGCCAGTACCTGGAGAGTAGATAAAGAACGAAAAATAAGGCAATCGATCTGAAAGTGCCCGAATTGGTCAGAAATAGCCTCGAAATTGGTCGGACCGGTTTGATTGAGCCGTTCCACAATTAACGATCGATTAATGCCGGTCAACGATCTGTCTACATCGATTAAACAGTCAATGATCAGATGCCGACATGGATTGACGATGTACTCGTTATGTATCCTGCACTTATTTTATTTTATTTTTTTTTGGCAATATGTGCTCGTTATGTATCTCACAATTTCTTTGAAACGGTGCAGGCCCATTAAGCCTCGCAATCAATCGACATCGGAGCACGAATGATTTCTCCACCAACGATGAATAACCTGAAAGGAGCAGAGACATTGGAAGGAACGAGCCCCGATTGTTCTTCTTCTTGAGCTGAGCCCCTTCACCTTTGTTCATTAATCCGAGAGCTTCATTCGTGGTGACTTGGATCATTGTGATATGGAGTAAAACCTGAGGTGAATGTTAAGCATATGGAGTAAATAATTAGAGCTATAACCACGCATAATGTCGCACGAAATGGGAGCTAAAAAAAAAAAACTGGGAAATGGAATTCATACACTAGCACCCTCGGACGTGACAATTACCAAAAAAGTCCTAAATCTATTGTAATTTGGCCAATTCAATCCTCAATTTTTTTTTTTTTTTGCCAGTTAAGTCTTAAACCTTTGCAATTGTGTCAATTCAATCCACTTTTTCGGCCGTACTTACGTGGCATCACCAACGCTGACTTGGACAATTCTTAATATTATTTTTTTTTTTATCTTTTTGTTTATTTCCGTTTAGTGCCTAATTTTTTTTCTGATTCCTTTTTTCCTCTCTACTCTACTTCTAGTGTGGTCAAAACCCTAACTTAGATTGGGTATGAAAGACTGTAAGGTACTGTTCAGAGAACCAAGAACAAAGACAAACCTTGATTTTGGATGGTTTCTTGGGTTTTAGTCTTCATGGACCGCAGAGAATTCAAAAACGACGACATAAGTGCATCGATTTTTCGCTGCTCGACGGAGATCTCTGTTTCACACGTTAGTTGCAAGGACTCCATCTTATCAATTCCCCTTCCATCGTCCTCCCCAGAGAGAGAGAGAGATCTTGAATGTGCTTCCAACTCTTAGCCCAGATCTAGGCGAAGGGCTGGTGGGCTGGTCGAGGGCCGTGAAACCCTCGGCGGCTTCTAAGCCCTTGCCTAGGGCAAGTGATCCCGACAACCTTTACCAGGAGCTCACTGGCCACAGTAGCAATTGAGTAGAAAGAGATAAAAAAAAAAAAGAATCAAAAAAATATTAAAATATTATTAAAATTGTCATGTCAGTGCAAGTTGGCAAAATGATCTAAATTGACACAATTGCAAAAATTTTAGGACTCAACTGGAAAAAAATAAATTTTTAGGACTAAATTAATATAACTATGATAAATTTAGGAATTTTTTGATAATTGTCCCTGAGGACTATATGTATCCGAATCGAAATAACCCCACCGATCCCCACCCACCCACGATCTATCTTAGCCAACGGTCCGATTGCGCTTATTTCACGTGGGCCAATTTTAGCTATTTCGGAAATTGGGCCTCCATTGAGGCAGCCCATTAGCGGCGTCCAGTGTTGGCCGAGGAAGCCCACGTCTCGAAGTAAGCCTTGAACACGAAACGACGCGCAGCTTCTGTAACGTGTAATCGGAGCTTCGTCTGTCTATTCTTCGGGGTCTCTCTCTCTTCTGGGCGTGTTGCGACGTTGATCAAAGTGAATCCAACTCTGAGGGTGAGCAAGAGAAGGACGTGCGATGGGGGAATCAGCGACGCCGGACGATGATTTGCTGCTCAAGAGCTTCTTCGCCGAGGTTGGCGAAGTCGAAAGGGACAACGAGGTCATCAGGTCTCTCTTCCTTTTAGCAAAGTTGCTTGCCTTCTCCTTTTGTTGTTTTCTTTTTTTTCTTTTTTCTGAAGCTGCACCCGCTTCATTGTTGCGATTTTTAGCTTGATTACTTGCTGTGCGGTCGATAATTGAGTTGGGTATTCAATTATTGAGTCGAAGGGAATACTTTTATCTGATTCGAGCGAATCTCAAGCTGTGATTTAGTTTATAGAATTTGCGAGTCTGAGGATTGATTTGAGGAGAGAGACGAATAGGAGAATGTTGTGTCTGGCTGTTCGAGTCTAATTGGCATTCTTGTTGAAGCATGAGATGAGCTGAGCTGCTGCCGTTGCTTCTGCTAATCAGTTGCGTAAGGGTTGCGTAGTGTGGTACATAAGCAATAATGGCAGCTGAATACCTTGATTTGATGCGTTGGTCAGAAGCCGTGTCGAAAAAAATTTGATTCTAACTGAAATTACCAGAAAGAATTTGCTGGGGCATGGTCCTTTGTATTAGAAATTGAGTAATATAAACGATTATAAACATAAAAAAAGAGAGATTCTTTGGCAAGAGCCATAGTAGCATAATCTGTTGCAGAATTTTAATGGAGAGCTTATCATGTGCTTCATGCATGGAGAGATGGACATAGTGCAGTTTTAGTTTTATGCCTGAAAAGAGTTTGCTTCCTGAATTTTACTGTGGGATCTCTGATTGATAAAAGCGCTGTGAAATTTTTAGAGAAAGCAGCTTTATGAGAAATTATCTGAAGTGGAGGAGATTATGAATCAACTAGTAAGAGAGGATTTGGGCCGAAAACTCAAATTCTTTGTTGTCAAATGTTGTTAGCAACCTCCCAAATGCAACTGGGGACATCATATTCAAGAAGAAAATTGACTCAAAATCCCCACCTAGCAAGGAAGTAAAAAGTGGAAAGAACATCTGCTCTCAGATAGCGGCCATACAATAAAGAATCTTAAGATTACAGAATTTCCCACAAATAAGACAAAACAACCTATTATATCCTTTGATCCCCTGCAATATGGTGATTTCATTGAGGGATATCGCTTCACAAAAGAAAGGCCGTTACTTAGATGAAGGGCCCATGTCCTTTTCTTTTTGTTAAATCTTCTAATTGTTCAGGCTTCGCATGAATAGTTTATTGAATAATCACCGCTTTTATTGATGAGTCTTTGTTTGTTCTCTGGACGGATTCTCTAATGCTCATGGGAAAATGAAATTCAGGATCCTTTCATGCTTCAAGTTGAATCCATTTGAGTACCTTAATCTACCCTTTAACTCATCATCCGAGGACGTGAAAAGCAGTACCGTAAGGTATCCACTTCTTCTGGTCTAACTATGGTTATTTGTCTACTTCTGATTGCCTAATCTCTAACACAATTCTGTCATTTGATACCTGTCATTCTCAGTTGTCTTTGCTAGTTCACCCTGATAAGTGCAAACATCCACAAGCAAGGAGGCATTTGGAGGTAATAATTCCATTGCTTCATTTTTGGGGACCTGTACATGGATTTAATCAAGAATTATATATGATGATGATAGGAAATGCTTAGAACTTTGGATGTATGAAATCAAGGCTAGTGCCCTAGATTGCAATGTTTCTTGTGTTACATATTTTAGATACTTAAGGCCTTAAGTCATGTCGTTGTTCATATCGCTCAAAAGAAAACAGAAACAATCAACAGACAAAAGCTTTTTTTTATTTCCTTTTTTGCTTGGGTCGAAAAAGGTGAATGCAGGGATTTATTGCCTACTTTATTGCCTCGAGGAGAGTAGGATTGACATTCACTTTGAGATTGGATTTCTGGTAAGAAGTGGCAAATCCTATAAGAGAGGTGAATTTGATCATCGAAGCATGCATGACTTAGTTTCTATGTGGATATAAACGTGTTCATGATTTGCATGTCTAACTTCTTCTCATTAACTGTTTCGCAATAGATATGTGATTTCCCGCATTGAGAAGTCACTTAAGAATTATGCGCTACCCAAACGGTTGCTTCCTTGAACTAGATTATCTTTTGCATGGGGACCGTTGGGCTGAAGCGTCGTAAGATGTCTCTGATGGGGTGAGGAGAAGACGGAGGAAGGAGCCGGCGGGAGGG
>JAGVVM010005410.1:0-33883 GCA_019149425.1 Psidium friedrichsthalianum | reverse complement strand
GGAGCACCGCCCCCTCTGACCCTCCTTTTCGCGGTCTGCCCCTCCTCCCTCTCCCGCTCCTTCTTTCATCCTGCCTCCCCCTTTCCTCGTCGCTCTCTCTCCCCCTGATCTCCTTTCCCCCACACCATCGGGGTCAGAAGTTCCTCCTCCCGCACATTTTTTTTTTTTCGTTTTCGACTCCCCCGGCGGCAACCCGGAGACGAGAGTAGTCTTTTTCGCATAGAGAGGCGATTGGCAGGCGGAGAGGGGCCGCGTTGAGGAGAGGTGGGGGTTGTGAAAAAAACTTGGCTCTCCTCGTGTCTATTGCTCTCCTTGAGAAATCTTATCCAGGCTTATCACACCCCTTTCACCTCAAGATATTTTTATTCGATTATTTCCCTCATATCTCCAATTTATCCTATTCTAAACATCTATCAAATATAGTACATGACTATCTTGTCCTTTCTCCGACAAACCAAACGCGGCCAGATTGTTCACATTTCATTTCATTAATTCGCTTATCGAACATTCCGGTAACGATGAAATTGCACCGTCATTCATAGGATCGCAAATTGGGGCAACGTTGGAGGGAATCTCTGGCCGATTTGTGCTCGGCTTTCATTACCTCCATACGAAGAGTCTTCACTCTGATAGGTCGGGACGATTGCGGCGACAAACTCGACATCTACGGATGAATTGAATAGCTTATGATTTAAACCGCGTCCTCCGCGATGATGTGAGATTCTCACCGGATCGCTTCCAAAAAAGGTGGTTATGACGGTTACACCTTACCGCTATTTTGCCTATGAAGATGGGATCTCTAAATTTTCTTTTCCAGGGGTGGGTCCGAGAAGTTAATGCACAATTTGACTTAGCAACCCTAGAAGTCTGCAGTGTTTCTAACTGTCCCGATTCTTACTGGGCCTACTCGTCGCATCATTGTGCCTCCCCCAATAAACCACAAGAAGTGATTGATTTAATCGTCAAAGCTTGCGAAAGAGCATGAAAAATAATGATGGTGGACCAAATTATCCTTTGCTTTCTCGACATTGCGTTCAATGATGAAAAATAAAGCAAGGACAGGATAAAATTAAATGAAACCTTACTCCTATTGGAGATAATGGTTCCCAATTACATGGAGGGTTTATCCGCTCGGTGAAATTAGGAATTCGGGATAGACTGTGACGTTATACTTCAGCAAACACCCGAAATATTCCGATGCATTCGAACCCCATTATAGCCGTTAGCCACTTTATTTTTACTCGCTGATCATCATGCGAACGACGGACGGCGATTTCTTGCTCGTGAGATCGAGAGGTACCGAAAGAAAATTATAGAAATTATTCAAATCCGTGCATCGATTGCGAACACATTTGTTTTTTTTTTTGGCCCCCTCCTTTTTCTTGGGTCAAATGATAACCGATCCCATTAGTAAATTAACATGTCACAAGCACTGACTTGGGTAACCTGTCCTGGTGGTCTCCATTGAATTGTGACATTACGAAAAGTAAGAGGAGGAGGAGGGAAGGAGGAGGAGGATGAACAACTGTTCGTTGATTTATTTACTCCATGGCGGGTCCGAGTCACCTCGGATATCTCAATCCCCCAAACGAGGAAGGAGGGAGGGGAGAGGCCTGAAGGTGAGGTGGATATCCAAATCAATATGATCCGATCTTATCGGCTGGCTGACGTGTAACTGATTATTATTATTCAAAGGGTGGGGCCCCATCACGGGGTTTACCAGCTTCGAAGTTTAAGCTCGTTGACTAAGTCGAACCAGGACCCCTGTTTTATCGGCTCGACTTCAATCGTCTCTCTTTTCGGCTTCAATAATGTTTTTCTCCATTTTTGGCTACTTTCTACACAGTCCACTCCTCCCCGAAAAAATTTATGGCTTATGACCGAGCATGTTAGCCGGAGCCGTCAATCCACGCTGAGCCATCAATGTTCATCTCTATCTGCAATCTCCATGGCTGGTCTTGTCTATAAGGACCTACGCTACCATCTCAGCAAAGAGATTTTCTCTTCTCATCGGCCCCAAATCTTACCTTTTTTCAAAGTTTTTCGCTCTCAATCTCTTCGTAACAGTCGCATCAGGTCTCCCCCACCGAAAAAGAAGGAAAGATAAATAAATAAATAACATCCATTAACACACCATTGAAGCTCAATCCGCGGCATCCTTAGGTTGTTACGCACAGAGATCGCTACGTATTATCGATCAAACTATCATAACGAGCCAGCGAAAAGATGGGTTTTCTTCACAAGCTCTGGGACGAGACGCTGGCCGGCCCCGCCCCCGACTCTGGCCTGGCGAGCTCCGCAGGCACGGCTCCTTCTCTGCCGCGCGGTCTCCGCCCGCCCACCACACCGCCCCCCCTCCTCCTATTCCCGACTCGCTGGCGGTCACCCGCAGCATCACCATCGTCAGGACCGCCCCGGCTCTACGGGAGGTCCCTCTCCCTCGACCGGGGTCGGGCCCGAGCACCCCGGCACTCCTTTGACGCGTACGTCCACCAGCAACCTAAGACATGTCTGCGCACGTAATATCGCGTGTTCGTTGTTTTGGTAAAATGTTGAGTTCGTATTGCTTTGCATGCAGCTGGGACACGGATGGGAAAACTGAAGAGATTCACGAAGAGAAAACGCCGACCGAGGGATCGGTCGGCGCTCAACCTAGAGGTCCGACTGATTATGATTGGTAAAGACGAAATCTCTCTCTCTCTCTGTCTCCTCTCTCTCTTTACACGACATTCAACCACGTTAGAGTTGGTGATTGGAGGAGCTATCTTTCTCTTGCCATCTGCAGAGGATCTTTCATCAATAGTTTGTGTCGGAGCTTTTGACGCCCTTATCTGAGAGTTCATCTGACTGATCTTCTAAAGGTTCTTGTTTTTTGCATTTTTTGATTAGCGCTTGGGATCGTTAGACGGAGAAACTGACAATATATGTTGCTGGATCGGCGATTTGACCTCTCCCTGTCATAGAGGAATCGATCTTTTCGCTATAAGAAATCGGCACGTAAAATTATACGTATGTTTATATATCTGGTTATGGTATAAATAAGGCTGTTGTTCATAGAAGAAATGGTCAGGTCACAGAGAAAGGACCAAGTCTTCTCGGAGAGTTCCCGTTTCTTGTTGTGTCAAGGGGGAGGAGGATGAGAGG
This sequence comes from Psidium friedrichsthalianum, assembly GCA_019149425.1. Classification (NCBI taxonomy): domain Eukaryota; kingdom Viridiplantae; phylum Streptophyta; class Magnoliopsida; order Myrtales; family Myrtaceae; genus Psidium; species Psidium friedrichsthalianum. The sequence continues at coordinate 30,739 of JAGVVM010005410.1, read as the reverse complement.
AGAGGAGCAGGATAGATGAGGATGATCGATGCATCGGTGATGCTCCCCTTAAACCACCACATAAAGTCCCCCTCAACTTAACCATCAAGACGCTTTTGGGAGCTTTAGGCATTTCTTCTCCTTTGCTTTTTTCTTCCCCAAGTGGTTCATGTACATAATGATATTTTTCGTGCTTTCAGCTTTTTTTGGTTGTCTGATCCTTTTGTGTGTGTGTGTGTGTGTATATATGTGATTATGTGTGTAATGGGACAGCTCCTCTTTCAATGAAACTCAGATTATATCTAGCAAAAGTATTTGAAGCTGCGGTCGCTCTTCTGATATCGTTGTATTCGATTCGATCCATTTGGAGAAGAAAATGATGACATTTTGACAAGACGTACACAAACAGCATAAAAAGCAATCACCGGGATAAATTTGGGAAATAAGAGAGAGAATTTTTCAATCACCAAAAGAACCCTGGTTCATGGAAATCACGTTTCCATTGGCTTACGCGGAGCCCGCCTTCCTTTCTCTATCAATTCAGCTGCATCCTGGACGGTAGCGATGTTCGCTGCTCCCCCTTCCCCCGATCGAAACTCCCGAATGTCTCTTCCAAAGCCATCATGATCTCCCACTGTTTCAATAATACCCGCCGAATCGCCAATGCCACGAGAGTGTCGTGAATAGTCGAATACATCAGCAATGACACACGGCCTTACGAAATGGTTGGAACCTAGCTGAAATTATCGTGAATACTCGAATACATCAGCAAATGAACAACACGGCGCACGAAATGTTGGAACCTAGCTGAAATTATCTGTACAAGTGATTACAAGACTCTGCGTACCGTGTTGAGAGAATCAGTGCCCAAGTCGGCGAACTTGGTCCCAGGAGCGACGGTGCTTTCATCGACAGAGAGCTGCTTGGCAATGATGGCTTGGACCCGTTTTCAGAGCATCTCGCTTAGCCTAAACATACACGCTAATGTCATAAGCAAAACAAGCAGAACTGGAAAACAATATGTCCCTCGCTACGCAAACGAACACTTCACATGAGCTACCGAGAGAAAAGGAAATTACGACGGAGCATGATATCTCATTCCTGGAGAGACTCGGAACCGTGGTGAATGCTCTTCCTGCCTTTGGATTACGATCTTGGGTACGAATCTAATCTTTCCGTTCTGCAAAAGGTGGACAAAAAAATGGTACTCGACCAAAATGAACATGCAAAAACAGGAAAACAAAAGAGAGGGTAATGTAATCGACTCATACAATGGCTGACAGGCTTCCTAATTGATGAGCACGGCCTCTTGCCCTGGCGACGGATCGAAGAGCTGGCAACCGGGGAGTCGATAGCGAAGCAGAAGCCATTATGCTGTCACTACTTCGCTCTTAATACTGGCGATTCCCACACGATTTCACTTGATGAAGAGCATAAAATGTTAATCCGTGTTCGCGCTCATAGACAGAAGTCTTTTTTTGTCTGCGTGTGAATCTTTCCGCTCTGAGGAAGGAGAAGGAATTCGCAGGTGCTGATGACAGAGATGAGAAGACACCGTTCCTGTCTCTGGCCCCCATTGCGCGGACCATACCATGATCGGTGTCTCTATGTTACTTGGAATGCACTTACATTGGACTTCGGCCGAATGGAATGCTTGAATACCGGCAAGGGCAGACCCTGTCCAATTTTCAAAGAATGAAATAAAAATAGGGCCTAATTTGATTTTTTTTTTTTGGGGTCAAAAGGGCTAATTGATGACTCTTGAAGAGATAATCATGATCATAATGGATTCCATTAGAAAAAAAAATATGGGGCCCATTTGTTTTTTTAAGAGATGGATTGTTGGGCCGGATAAAAAATGAGCCATGAAGTCAAACTTTAGTGATTTGATCCAAATAAGAAAAGTAACACCGACCTATGTGAAATAAATGGCGACGAAGGACTGCATATGGGTAGTTTATGTCAATTAGAGGCGAGCAAAAGTAAGGCCCGAATCAGAAACTGCCCGAATCTGACCCGGTTTTCGGTAAAATTGAAAACGATCGATGAACCTGATCCAGTTACAAAAACATTTGGGTTGTACATGTAATTTCTCACTCTTTTAGGGTGGTCTTCTCTTTTACTCACTCGCCCCACGTCAAACTCACTCTGTCCACCCCATTTTATCTTGCTAGTTCGTTTTCTCATAATCAACTTTTTCTAGTAGGGCCATGATTTCGTTTTCGCGTCGCCCCCCGTCCGCATCCCACCCTGGAAATTAGGAAACCGCCATCAAAAGGACATATCTCCTTGTTCAAGGATCGAGAATAGGATCGACCAGTTTGGTTTGGTTTCCGGTGGTCTAATCATTGGACCGGTTGTATTTTTTGTTTGTTTGTGAATTTTTCATTAGATTTTCTCGTTGACAACATATCATCAAACCACCTCACAATTGATTGGCATCGTGTCGAGTCGCTAAATTTGGAAGTCATACTAAGTATCCTAAGTAATTAGGTTAGGTTTAGGTTCACGTTAGGATTTTTTTTTTGAAAATATTATTCAGTCTGGTCTGGTTCCACTTATATGGAACTGAGAACCGAACCAGAGTCCAAGAATTGAATCTAATTAGCCAGTTCATGGTCATTATGCTTAGTCCTATGCTTAGTTCTTTATTGCTCCTTTGTACACCAAGAACCCTAGATCCTTCCTTGATCACTTGGTGATGAAGAAGCCCAGGAACCACTGGCTACTCGAGTCCGGGTGCTCAATCGTCGCTCTCGTGTTCGTGTTGGTTGCTTGCTTGGAGCTCTAAGGCATCGCCACTGTCGTCTAAGCGAATTTTGCCACACTATGCTCTTCATCCCCGTTCGCGATTTGAATCTCAAATATGCGAAAGGTAGGACCTTCATTTTTTTCCCCTTTGTTTTAACTATCTTGAGGTTATTAGGATGCAAGTGTGAGTTGTATTAGAGAAATCCCACATTAAAGAATTGACACGGTGTTAAATAGTTAATATATCCTAGTTGGTTTATAATTCATTAGCTTAAACTTTGAGTGAAGATGTGTTCAATTAGATATATTGATGAGCTCGGACTTGGGACTTCCTCTTAACGATCTCCCTGAATGAAGGTATTCGACTTTTGTTGCACTTTCGCAACAAATAGTATGAGAGTCGATGGTTGATTAAGGTCCACTCTTAATATGCATTGGTATTTAGTAAACATTTCAAAAAAGGAATCTGGTTACCAACATGATTTTCGAGTCGATGGGGTTTGTGGTGTAACAATGTGGGCCCCAATGGCATTGATAGAGATTCAAGTAAGATATGTTAGTGGTAGAGGGATATTTGAATTAAGGAGGAGTAGACTTGAGCTCCCTCTTGACGATCTCCCCGAATGAAGGTAATGGACTTTTGCTGTACTCTCGCAACAAATAGTATTAGAGTCGATGGTTGATTGTGGACCACTCTTAATGGGCATCGGTATTTAGTAAACATTTCAAAAAAGGAATCTGGTTACCAACATGATTTCGGGTCGTTGGGCGTTGTAGTTGTAACAATGCGGGCTCGATGGTAATTGATAGAGATTCAAGTTAAGATATGTTAGTATAGAAGGATATTTGAATTAAGGGGGACTAGACTTAATATTAGAGCTCACACGTGAGGGAGAGATTATTAGGATGCATGTGTGAGCTCGTGTTTAGAAAAGTCTCACATCAAAGAATTAATGTGGTTGTGAGTAGTTAATATATCATAGTTGTTTCATAACTCATTGGTTTAAATTTTTGAGTGAAGGTAAGTCCAAATAGATATGTTCACAGACTGGACCTAGGTTCCTTTTGGCAACCTTCCTAGATGAAAATATTGGATTTTTGCCATGCTCTCCCAACGGGGGTCACACTCTGTTGTTCAGACTCAAAGATGAGAGACTCTTTCTTCATCTCTCTCAACTCACTAAGCAGTTGCAACGAGTAGGAAAAAAGAAAAGCACAGCTGGTTTGCACGACAGATGGGCCGATTTCGATTTACGATTTCAAGGTAAAAACTAATCTATCATGGAATTGATCACCTCTAATCTCAATGACGGTGAAGTGTATTTCTAAGTTTTTTTTTTTTGGGTCAAAGCATTTCTAGTTTCAAAAGCGGTTATTCTTATGAAAGAAACAAATTGACTGTTTATTTCAATCTGACAAAAAAAGTCATAAATTATTGTATGGATGCTAATTCAATCGTAAACCTTTCAATTTGACTAATTTTGTCCTAAACTTTTATGTTATTTACTAATGTAGTCCTTTCAGTCAAAAATGGCCAGAAATTGCTAGGTGGATGCATGACATCTTACGTAACATGTGCAACGCTAAGGTGAACAAATTTTTTGTAATTTTTCTGATTTTTATACATACATACGGGTATTGTATGCACATGCATAAAATTAGTCAAATTAAAAGGTTTATGACTGAATTAGCATCCATATATGTATATAAGTTATACACACATATATGTATTTTCATTATGGTAGCCATTGTGGAGGTCTTGACGACCCTCATGAGGCCACAATATAACGAAAAAAATAAAAAAAGGAAAAAAGAAATTCAGCAATGTATTAAAAAATTATCCATGCCAACGACTTCTGGCCAAAATTAAATTGTATTGGTAAATTATCGAAATATTTAAGACTAATCGATCAAATTAAAAAGTCTAACATTGAATGGCCATCGCACGATAGGATAAGAATTTTTTGATATTTTTTTTTTTCTGAGCCGGCGTGTGATTCACGGCAGTCAGTAACAATAAATTTGAAGCCCATGGTACACTCGGCGGCCCTGTTTTTCATTTCGTGGTTTAGTTTATCGCGCATCGGATCAACCCTGTCCACACATCGATCGGATCAAGGCCTCCGACAGAAGCAGATGCGCTTTGTTTCGGACGACGAGTACAATGTGGTACTTTGCAATTTTTGGGGACATGTACATAATCGAACCCCGGGACTTTTGCTAAATCTGTGGCATTTGCTCTTGATCAATGTGCCCTCAGTGAATTCAGAATGTCCGCGAGAGATTTTGACACTCGTAAGGTGAGGCAAACATGACCTGGCCATCCATCTCGTCTTAAGTCAGAACAAGTGAGCTTGTTGGCTCCCAAGAGTTTTCACCCGAGATGAACTTCGTAGGAGGGTAGGAGCCGGGTCGAGTTAGATTTGCTCGGTCAGTCGGTCGGTCGGTCCGACCCGTTTCGGTCGAACGGCGGCTCGGTTTCTCGGTGGTTCCGGGGCCGGCCTGGACGCATGGATCGATTGAAATCCGGTTCGGCCTTTGGATGATGGTGTGAAGGGAAGATCCTTGAAGAAGAGAAAAAGACTTGATGACCATATCTCCATTCCATTTTCGGGTTTCTGTTTCTGGCTTATAATCAAAGCCGCATTCCGCAGCATCGCATCGAATTCTGAGTGTCTTTTGGGCATCTTGGGCTGCCTTTCTGGGCTGCGGCTCACTTTTTCTCTCTCCTTCCTTTTCTGCTTTATTCTCTCTCTTCCTCTAGCTGGCACGCACTCCTCTCTCTCTGTCGACACTCACTCTCTCTCTTTCATGGACCCTCGGCGAAACCCTCGCTCTGTCAGCGACCCCAAGGTCGGCAGGTCGGGGTCTTCGCCCCTCCCCCCGACCGCTCCCAATAGGGGCCCTCCAGACCCGTTCTGCTCCGCCGCGTCCTCCCCGCCTCGCCCCGTCTCCCGTCCGGCAACTCCCTATCACGGTCATGGATAACCCGCCTCCCTACGAAAGAAGCAACGCCCCCGACCAACCCTTTCCGCAGGCCCACTCAGCTACAACGCGCGCCGGACGTCTCGCCTTTCCGCCGCCGCCGCCTCCCTCAGCTACAACCCGCGCCGGCCCAACCGCCGCCGCCGCTCCTCGCGGGGCTCGCGGCTGCCGCGGCCGGGGCGACGGCGAGCTCGGCGCGACGTGGCCATGTCCGCCCCGGCCGGGTCGGGAAGGGGAGGGTGATGGCGAGCAGTGTGCCGGCGAGCGGACTGACCACCGTGTCCGTCGTCACAGGCCTCCTGTTATACGGTACGTAAGTGCTTCTCGGTGAATTTGTGCTGTTTGGGTGTAGATTTGATTGGGTGCTTCGATTGAGGTCGTCAATTTAAAAGTGGAATGTGGCAAGCTTTTTCCTTCCCTTTTCTTTTTTCCAGCTCAAGAGGTTGAATTCTTTTGGGGTTGGGTAAGATGCTGCGCAGTGAGAGAATGTGCGGTTGAAAGTAAGAATCATGCTTGGTTTTGGATGAGCGAATATAGGTCTTGCTCGGTTTCGATTGTAGAGTCAGAAATGACGGGCAATTGCTAAATGTCTTGTTTAGAATTGATGTAGTTTGGCCAGGTGGACCTCTTTAAGGAATTTGAATAGTAAGGTGGTCCCTTTGAGAGGATTTAGGCAATAATCATTCTTGAGGATTTTGACCTTATCAAGGTTTATTTGAAAGTGCATTTGGAAATTCCTACATGTGAAGAAGACTGCCTTGGGAATGTAATGCTATTGGCATACTGCAGTATTCATCCTTGAGTAGCCTTTTCATGGAGACTTTCTTGGTGCTTTCCTTTAAAGATGCTTTCCCCATGAAAGAATTACGATTACATTCGAATTTAAAATTTTGCTGCTTTCTGGAAGTACTTCAAAACATGCTTTAGCAAATGTCAAAGCGGTAAAAAATTGGTCACAGAGAAAGTCGGGGGAGCTGCGGTGGAAGTGCACAATGAGCGGCCTGCTAATTCAAAGCCCCAAAAGGAGAAAATGACAAGGCTGAAAGGCGTGCTCTCCAGGAGGCTCAGCGAGCCGCAAAAGCTGCTGCTAAAGGTGCCATGTTAATTCTCTTGTTGGTTGGAATGATAAATCCTGCAACTGGTGAGGATTTTCCTTAAGCTGCTTGATTTGCATTTCCTCCATGAGGTTCATAATCTACTTTAGGTTGGGCTTTTTAGTACTTGCTGTATGCCCAATCATTGATATTGGCTGTCGTCTTGGAATTACAGATACTTGTTGATAGTGTTTTCTCGCTTTGAGTAATGATATATCACATGATCAACTAGGCTTTTGTTTCAGGTTTACGTTTTTGTGTGCGCTTCAGTAGAACCATCCGTATGTGCTGCATGCATATGCGCTTGCACATGTCCTTGAACGGTTTTATCTCTGTTTTTTTCTAGGGAAGGAAGTAAGGCTGCTACAGGTGCTCTTGGAGCTGTATCGTCTGAAGTCACAAAGCCTAATAAAGTTGTTAAGTCTTCTCAGAAGAGAGTGATAGTGCTTCAGTTTGCACCTTCCGAGAAGAAGGGTCCTGGGGGTGAACGTCCTCCAGAAAAGAAAGAAAGAAAGATGTCCCCATCCACGCATGCATATGATGATGAAAGCCGAGTGGAGAAGGCTAAAAGGAAGGCAGTTGTAAAACAAACGAGGCTCGAAACCGAGTCGAATTGTTCACTTTGCCCCAATATGAACATGGAAGTCAGCTGCAGATCTTGAGTCAAAGTTTTTCCAACTTGATCTGATGCATCCGGCTGTATACAAGGTGCTAATTTATAATTTTCAAAGTGCGCTTTTTATACGTGCGAACTTGCTGAAGAATTACTACTTGGGATTCAGTGCGAATATTGTTTCTGTCCCTAAATTCTGGTAGTTATGCTGTGTATTCCAATTTCAAAACTATGTGTCACGTGGCCTGGTTATATAGTGAGTGGTAATCGGACAAGGCATGTTAAAGAGGTTTTTTTTCACTTATAACTTTTAGTTACTGACTTTTTCCTAAATCTATGTGGGCATGCTTCCTTTGGTATATCTTAGAGTAATAGCGTTAACAGTCAAGTGTCGACATGGTAATCCACCGGCTCACTAAATTACTTAATTCTGTGCTAGCATGGCTCTTAGTTTATTCTTGCTTCTTGGTCAAGTTGGTTGTGTGACCTTCGTTAGAGTTGGGAAGGGTATGGAGGGCAGCTCCTGCAGCAATGCTGATCCTAGTATCGTGTGGATTGATGGACTGGTGACATTATTTACATAATTTATGGAGCTCTCTCATTGGATTCTGTTACTACTTTTTGGAATTTGTCGGGACGGTCATCTAGTTGCGCTTATTGCCAAAACAGACATGCGACCTTCTGGTTAAGATAACATAATTAGGTTGGCCAAAAAATGCTCAATACAGTTTGATTCTTGTAATAGATGAAATATTGTCTTTTTCACCTGTCTATCATTGCCATCTCTATGTGCAGGTTGGTCTACAGTATTTATATGGAGATGTATGTGGGGGTAATGCTCGTTGTATCGCCATGTTTAAAGCATTTCAAGAGGTGATTAAAGAATACTCAACCCCGCCGGAGAAGACTTTAAGCAGAGACTTAACTGCAAAAATCAGTAGCTATGTTTCATTTTTCACTGAATGTCGGCCACTTTCAGTTAGCATGGGTAATGCCATTAGGTTTTTGAAAAGCCGAATTGCAAAGCTACCTTTGACTATGTCAGAGTCAGAGGCAAAAGCAACTCTGCAGTCAGATATCGATCATTTTATAAACGAGAAGATTATACTTGCGGACAAGGTCATTGTTAGCCATGCTGTTACAAAGATCCGGGATGGTGATGTGCTTCTTACATATGGATCATCCTCTGCAGTTGAAATGATACTATTACATGCCCATGAGCTGGGCAAACAATTCCGTGTTGTGGTGGTGGACTCTCGTCCAAAGCTGGAAGGACAACTTTTACTTCGTAGGTTGGTAGGAAAGGGTATTAATTGTACATACACAAACATTACTGCTGTTTCTTACATCATGCATGAAGTTACTCGAGTATTTTTGGGCGCATCAGCAGTATTATCTAACGGAACTATATATTCACGCGTTTTGGGACGCGCATGTGTTGGCTATTGGTTGCGCATGCCTTCCGGGTACCAGTCTTGGTGTGCTGTGAGGCATACAAGTTTCACGAGAGGGTACAGCTTGATTCAATATGCTCTAATGACTTGGTGCGTGTTACTGCTTTCTTTGATTATAGACAAGTTTCGGTATATCTAGATAGCTCCTCGTTTGCTTTCTGGCTCAGCTCTCTTCAACATTTATTGCAGGTGATCCGGATGTCATTTCAAAAGTTCCAGATAGAGATGAAAGCAACGGTTTGGATGGTTTTGCCCAATAGTGACAATCTTCAGCTTCTTAATCTGATGTAAGCTTCCTTTTTGATGAATCTGATGCAGGCAATATGATTATTGGTCAATCACCTCAATCATCGCATCCTCTCTCTAACATGCGGTTCTTGGGGATTTTGATGGCAGATATGATGCGACTCCTTCAGATTATGTCTCTATGATAATACTGATTATGGCATGGTAAGTTAGACTGTTCTTGGGGCTGTCATGAACTGTGGAATGCTTCTGCCTCGTTGTGCTTGAGGGTCATTTCCTTTGAATAAACTTGCCAGTGCAAATGTCCATGGGACACTGAGGCCTCAATTCTTGATGGTAGTTAGTCTACATAGGTATCAAACGGGACCATGAAGAGAAGCGTTGCAGAATATATATATATTTCCTATGGTAACCTTTGGAAATTTCGTGTAATGGTTTGTGTTTCGTCGTGCTTCGTTTAGGTCCCCCCAACAAGCGTGCCAGTGATAGTAAGAGAATATCGAAGGGAGCATCTATGGATATAGCCGGCCATCGGAATGGATCCCAGAGACAACTCAAAATTTTGTCCACACTGCATTGCGTTTGACACAGCCAATGCAGTCAGAAGAATAAAACTCATTTTTGTTGTTACTGATTCGCGTGCTCATTTTTCCGGTGCCCAATGATTTTGTGCCTCATTTTGGTGTGGAGAAGAGGATGTGTTTTGTCTTGTTTTACCTGACTCTGTGAAGAGCGCGAATCTCCGCCTCTCCAGGCAGATTTAGTGATGCAAACACTTGCTTGTTGTAACGTATCCATGCCCCCTGGGCGTCGCATTTATGCTGTTTAGCTGGATCGGATTTTGAACTTTTTCCTTCCCTGTTGGTGAAGGTGAACGCGATCTTCTGTCGAAGTGGATGAGGACAATCACAAGTAGTCACTTGACATATCTTTGCTACGCCATTCATTATTTTCTGTTCATGCTACTATTATTGTTGCTTAGCAATACCTGATCGTAGTTATGCACCTTGGACTGGAGAAAAATCATGAGTTACATTTGCTTAGATTATGTACTTTGTCAAAGCCGAGGCCGGTTTAAAAATCAAATGAGATGAATCGTCCTTGTTTCCAACAAGAATAAAACGAATACAGAAACAAACCTCTGGACCGAGCGTGGTGACAATGTCATATCATAATATTTCAGCGGTCCAACGTCTTTATACTCAGCTCACTCGTCAGGGTACATAATCAGAGAAAAGAGTTTGCAGTCCAAAGGCCTCGGTAAGTTCAGCTGTCTGTTTGAGAGCGATAGTTAAGCTGTCCAAAGAAAGATGCTGAGGCTCTTTGCCATAGAGAAAGAGATCGAGTAAGGGTTCAAGAGTTTGCCAGCCTCGTCCCGTGTGTGTCCACCAGGTTCACTCATCGCGTGACGATGGTTTCAACAGTTCATTCTCTTCAAAAAGACAAATCCTACAATCAGTTTTCACGTGACGATTCGGCCAGATGGAGCAAATATGCTGATGAGGTGGAAGTCTTGGAGTATCCAATCATCGAAGGGACGATATATTACCAAAGCATTCTGAAGCATGATATGTACTGTAGGTAAGTTGTGAAACATGGGCATGCACAAAACTTTAGCTTGGAGATGCTAGCTATGGCTGAGTAGTCAGATAAGTGTGTAACCAGTAAAGGGTTCGTGGACTCTGAGACCAACGAAACTAAATTGCATACAGCATAAACGCATTGTGCTTGCCACCTCTCATTCTCACTAATATCATGCCATGATTGGAATGAACATCCAGGTTGTTATGCATGGACTAGAGCATCGGCAACATAAAACTTTGTCAACAATTTAAGGGATCCAAGTAAATCATTCAGTCCCTATCACAATGTTTATATCTGCATTATAAAATCAAAATGTTGAGAAAGTATCTCGGATGCTGTGATATTGCATCAATATCCTGTGTAGATTCCACGGTACAGCCTACAATTGATAGACGACTGCAAAACATTACTTCTAGAGATTGTGCATACTCAACTGAACCTCGGCAGAATCACTCTTGGAATTGGCGGGGGAAACGACAGCGTAGGGTCACTAAACCACCCAATACAACCACCAATATGCCCAACGAGTTGACTAGCAAGGCCTCCGATGAATAACGTGATATAATGTGATTCGTCTGGAGGAATGTGGCTTTCTCCAGAAAACCGGTCGCACAAGTAGCAACAGCGAGGGCATAGATATAAACCCCAAAGAAGACGTGCCATGGGAATAATGTAGTTCTGCTGTTCCTTGAGCCTCCTGGGTACCAGAAGGTCGCAAAACCAGTAGCCCACTGAACAAAGTAAGCAACGTCAAAAGGTGCATTGGCGAAGAAGCTAAGATGACTGAGAAAATGGAGGCAAGCAGAGGACCTGAATGCTGAAGAGGGAAAGGCAAGCCAGACCCAACCAAGAATGCAGGCTGTAGAAATTGTCAATACCCTTGTCAACATGGAATTTCCACGCAGCCCATAGTCCGACAATGCTTAGACATAAGGCTAAAAATTGGAGAGTAAGATGAACTAGTTTTCTGAAGCGCTTCGTCCCGGGAATGTCTTGTATGCTAGGATGGCTGCAGCAAGGAACATCCAATGCACTAGCCATTATTCATCCAAAACGATCATTTCCCCCAAATTGAGTGAGAAAAAAGGTAATAAAATTAAAAAGCCCACGGCTATAACGCTCAAACTATCAAATTACATGGAGAAAATGGAAAGTTTGCCATGATGCCGGAGAATTTGCCTCAACTAAACCTACGTGTAATGCTAGTTCACAGATAAAGCAAGTGTACCCACATTCACCATTGAGAAAGTATGAGTCCGATCAGCATTAGAACAGGGTGACCTAGGAAAAGCAGCAGCATGAGTTAGAAGGCGCAAAACAACAAACACCAAAGCTGCATGAGGGGATTATCACCAATCGTCTAAAAAAGGGGGCAAAAAAAATTGTGAAGCCTCACTGAACATTCACCAGTTTCTTCAATTTAAGAGCAAGTCAGAAGATACTGATCAGATTACTCACATGGTCCTCCAAGTTGAGTCAAATCGCGACACAGAATGTCCCACACACAACAAAAACGACCATCGTTTCACACGATGCCCATTTTCACTTAAAAAGAAAACAAAGAACGTATCCCGCAGTCGCTTCACAAACGAAATACATTCAACAATTGTCATACGATCAGAAAGAGAGAGAGAGAGAGAGAGAGAGAGAATACATTGAAGATAAGATCCTTGTTGTCGGAGACGAGAGCCAGACCCCCTCGGTACCGCACCGCCAAATGAGCACCAGAGCTGTGACACTGACTCCGATCACTCTGATAACGGGGATTATGGAGAATCCAGCCACAGGCGCACCCATTATATCATCCAAAACACAAAAAGAAAAAAACCCCCACAGAAAATTGAAGAGACAAGGCGAGATCTTCGAACGAAAGTCGAGACCTTCGCTCCCCAGAGCGAAAGCGACTGTAGGGGAAAGTGGGAATTGAAGGCGATCTGGACCTCGGGCCTTCTTCACCAGAGAGGAGAAGTGGGTAGAATTTTCCCCATGGAGCAATTAGTCAAACCATCTTGTGGGCCAACAAAAAGTCCAAACCGTCCTTCGATGGTACGTCAGCAGGGAAAGGGTTAAAACCAACGCACGAAAATAATCGCCTAAAAGTACTCTTATTATTCACGAAAATATTGAGATATAAATTATTGCTCACAATAAATAATATTTTTGAAATTATTAAATTTTTGCTGAACAAACAAAGCCTCAAAGCACATGGCAAGTTGTTTATATTGTTCAGTATTGAATTATGATTTATATTGAAAAATGATGAAATTCTTTGATGCTATGTTATTTCGTGACACCCTATTCGATATATTTTGTGTTTTACCTTGTTTTGTCACAAGCCCTGCCTCTCATCATTTGTATGAGGTAATGAGTTGACAATGAAGTATAAACCGTCAATAAGCAAAAACTCAAGTTAACCCGAATCGATAAAACTTATCGAGGCGAGCTTAAGAGTATATTACAATCAAAAGGAGTATGCATGACAAATACGCTCTTATAATTTGGACCATTGGGATGGCCTTAGTTTGAAGAGCCATCTCCGGAGGAAGTATCATGGTCAATTGATCTTCCTTCTTATCAGAAAGCTATCCTTCTACAGTAAAAACCACGATTGCGAGCGGCCATGGCAAGCTGCTCGACCCTGTCCTCATCTTCTCCAGCTGACGGAGCTCGTCGTCATCCTCCCGGGATGTAACTTCCGGGATCTAGCAGGGCATCTCTCAGCTCCTCCCTTGTAATGGTCTTGCTGTTGCCTTCGCCACGTTCTTCTTACGATCGACAATGAGTCCAGCAGTTCCTCCAGAAGTTCTGGATAACGAAGCACAGTATGCAGCCCAAGACTTGGCCCATTGTCCTTGAAGGAGAAGCCGCAAGACCTTCCTTATGAGAGTTGATCCCAATGCATGAGCTTAAAAGCTACGTAACCTTGCATTAATATATACGTTTTAATTGCAATACCATGTTACATGGAGGTCAGTTCAATCTTCACTTTTATCCCCATTCGCATGAGAATGGGGTTCTCTTTTTGTACTGGAGGGAACAGATTCAAATGCCCATCAATGCAAATTCCCCGATTCTCTCTTTCACCGAGAAAAGAATCGGTGCCATTCCAACGTTCATATCAAGAAAGAATTAGGATGTTAGCTTCTTAATACCAGATTTAGTGATGAAAGGCTAAGAAGCCGGTTGAGTAAGCACATCGGTCGAGTGCAGTAGCATGCTAATTTGAATTGGATCGTCGGTGGGTCCATGTGCGGCCAATGCAAGTCTCAACAGATCTCATGATCTAGATTCAATCTAGTGCATATAACATACTCATCGGATAATTTTCAACCAAATCTCATTAAGTTAACAGAAAGCTAACTGATATTGTATTAGAAGTGAGGGTAGCGTTTACTACCCAAAAAAGGGTCAACTCAAGGCAAGAAGTTTGGCGTGAAGTATTTGCGAACCCGATGAATTTATTCTGTATAATGGTTCACTTAACAAGTGTGTTTTTTTACAGCACTCGTAGTATACTGCAGAAAAGTTATTTTATTTAAAAGTGCCCACTGGACATCGTCAAGCAACTAAATAAATGCAATTTCCAATTTTTAATGCAATGCTTTTCGCAGTGTTATGTGTGTAACGTGTTTTGAAAGTTGGAGTAAGAAAAGAATTGATTAATTTTCAAAGGATAGATACCAAATAGGATGAGTAGCCAATGCACTGAAAATGTGAAGCCTCTTTCACATTGGTAGTTAACAGGCGCCCATGGTTAAAAGTCCTCCATAAAAATCTAAATGTAACTAAAAATATTTTTTAAGAGTGCTCCTAAGGCACTTTTTAAGTATAGCTAAATTGCTTCGAAAATGTAAAACTGTTATTTAGTTTTAATGACTTTCTTTGGAAAAATTGTCAAAAAATTCTTAAACCTTTCATATTTTTACCAATTCAGTCATAAACCTTTTAAATTTGCCGATTCAGTCCTAAATATTTTTACCTTTTGGCAATTCACTCATAATGGTCAGAAATTGCTATGTGGATGCTGGGCGTTCATGTGGCATCGCCCGTGCTGCGGCTGATTTGACAATTTAAAATATTATTTTAATAATTTATGAATGTATTTTTTAATCTTTTCTTTTTTTTTTCCCCTTCGCGTGTAGGTGAGAGTCGCCCTTGTCGGAAAATGACGACCTAGGCTTGCCACCCTATCTAATTACGCATACCATTCTACTCTAATACGATATTACGTATATAACAAAGGACGTATGTGGAAGACGATCATAAATCAAGCGAGGTCGACATACAGGTGCATGCAGTAAGTAGGCACCTACCTAAAGGGGCACAGCCCTTAGGTTTCACAACTTGTACTTGATGGATACAAACGCACCACATAATCAAAAACATGTTATTTATATATACATAACTAAGTAGCCAGTTATTTACACTTTCCATTAACCAGAAAAGTTAATATACTAGAAGGATTTTACAAAAGTAGCTACTCTTGAATCCTATCCACGATCGCCAATCATGTGCTCCGTCCTCACCATGCTATGTTTACTTCCCGTGGCTATGCCCCCAACGAAGGACTATCGTGGTTCCGTTCTGTTACTTAGCTTAAAAAGGTTTAATCCATGGGAGCGAGTGTAGACTCAGCAAAATAGAATACTAAACCAAACGACTAAATCACCTACGGAACCACAAGATCACAGAGAATCCACGATAAGCACCGAAGCAAGCAATAGGTGAATCACCACGAGAATACGCAAGGCACGGGTACGGCTAAGCGGGTATAAATCGGTGCCTCAACGATCCTTCGTCTCAAGATTACTAAAAGCAAAATTACTAAAAGCAAAACACACTCTAGCAACAGTCATTTTCCCCAAGGCCTCATGGCCAAGCACCAACATCCGACTCCACCATGAATTCACATCATTTCGTCGATGACCAAAGCAATCAACCTTTAAATTTTAACTACCCATGGCCACAAGTACATCACTCAGCCCATAACACTTACCTGCAAGCCAAAATTTGAACCACCTACACCCTTAAGGAGTTCTCGACCAACCAACCCCTATACCGTACCACCTCCAATTTCTTTTATTTCAGCAAAAACCTCAACGATCAGCTTATAGATCTTTACTACCCATTTCCATAAGACTCCAATTCGGCAAATGGATCCGACATGCAAAACGATCGGCTGGGCCACGCATGTACAAGCCCAACCCGGCATCAATTTAGCTCGTACCACTTCACCTCACATGAACCAGCGGCAATAGTTAATTTAGTAGTAAAGGATGATAGAATTCCACTTGCCTTAGGAACGCACATGAAGAAACGGGGATCAATCGTCGCTCGGATGGGCTCAAGCCAATTCCTTTTTCTTGCTCGCACGCACGAGAACCACCGTCGGTAAAGAGAGAGAGAATTGGGCGATGTCGAGGGCCGGCGCATGTGCCTAGAACAGCATCGAAAATCTTCGGCGCGAAGCTACGGAATCTCCGGCAAGAGATGGGAGCAAGAGAGCTCGGGGCGGTGGAGGAGAAAACGAAAAAGGAAAAAAAGTGAGGAAGTATAAGAATGAGAAGGGAAGAAGAAGTGAGGGATTTCATCCCTTCTTGCACTGCCAAAACGAAGGAGAGAGAGGAGTAAGTGGCAGCTGCATGGACTTGAGACTGGAGGTAGAGGACATGTGGGTGGGGCAAGTGGCAAGGGTGGAAAATTAGAAGTACCTTCGCGCGCAAATCGCAAATCAAATTTACGTCGGGACTACTCTTGGGCTTACAGAATTCAAATAAAATTCTACCAATGGTCCGGTAGAAATTGTCCCATCCAAAATATATATTCATCGCTCAATTGATATACCGTACCAAATTCCATCAATCCCCAAAATATTAATATCTTCAATAATCCATTTATCGAAATATCAGGCCGTTAGATCGGATCAAGTGAGGATAGCCCCCGTCTACTTCAAGCAAGGGTAGACCTACTGGCATCAGGCAAGGAATGCTTTCGCCTGGGTGCGGAAGGGCAACCCTCACGTAGATCGGGTGAGGGTTGCTGGCCCTTGCCCAAATTAGGCTGAGGGCTGTTACTGGCAAGCTAGGTCAGGGGCGGTGGTTGGGTGAGAGGTCCATCGAGGGTGACCTTGCCAATTGAATTTGGGCGAGGGGCGACGACCCTTGCTTGATTTGGGTGAGGGCCTGTAAGTCCTCTCCTATGATTGGCCAGGGTCACCTACCATTGGCCGAGGCTTAACGACCTACCATCGTCAGAGGTGGGGGTGACCGTGGCGAGGGCCTTCTGGTTTTGTTGCCATTTTTTTTGAATTTAGCTTCTTTTTATTTTAATTAATTAGGATAAATTAAAATTAAATTTAGATAAAAACGATGTCATTTTAGACTTATCTTTTTTATTTTAGCCTGTCAGCATCGGATAGGTAATAAAAAATGCGACTTTAGCATCTTTGTTAGTCTAATTGGACGAGTTACGGAATGACTCGGCTGCACCAATTTGACAATTGCACTTTTTGAAAGTGTTATAACTCAATTGCATTTTCGTGATAAGTTTTAGGACTTTTAGTGCACATATCTTTATATTTATGTAATCTTTGTCACACATTAATTATAATGGACATGTATTAAGTAGAAAAGATGATACAAATGGTCTCTAAACTTTGGCGAATTTTTAATTTGTTCAATATAGTCCTTTAACTTTTGGTACATATTCAATTATGTCCCTAGACGATATGAAAATGTTTAATGTGTTCTTGATCTTAAATTAATCGAAGGGCGACATTGAATATTTTCATTTAGTTTAGAGATTATATTAAACATGTACCAAAAGTTCAAGGACTATATTGAATGTTAGGCTAAAGTTCCGGGATCATATTAAATAAATTAAAAGTTTTGAGATTACATTAAACATTGGGCTAAAGTTTAGGGACTTTTGTGTCATTATCCTCAATAAGTATTACATAGCTGAGCTATCTAATAGCTATCAGCACAAGTACGATAATTATATCATTGAATTACGATGCAAATAATAGAGATTACTGTAACTAACTGTGCCATTGGCAGTCTAGATAATACTGAACAAGTTGACGCGGAGTCGACGGACAGAAAGCGAACATTCGAAGTCCAATACAATATAGGCTGCTCATGTCAATTCGCGAAACAAATGTTCTTAGAAGGTCCATTATAAACCTCCTAGTGTTATATGTAAATGGACTAGTCAAATTACTTCGAAATTCCTATTTTATTGGTATTTTCATTTTGATTCTGTTAATTTCGTTTCGATATTATGTTGGGTATATTTGTTCCTCACGGCACGGTTTATATATCATCATATTTTAGAACTTGCTAAAAAAAAAAAAAGAAGTTTGTCTAAGAACAGGAGGTTCACGTTCGCTATTTGCTCAAAGGCGCTCTCAAGTTGATGTACAATCATCAGGCTTCGTTTGATTGGTGTTGGTATGAGCTTCAAAGTATGTTAGCTAGGGATAAGCATGGTTCGGGTGGATAAGTTTCATACCTAAAACCTGAAATCTATTCTGTTAATCGGTTCCTAATTTTTGAAACCTGAAATCTATCATTTTTGTCCTGGAACCTATTTTGGAACCTACCTTATCTTTTTAGTTTGGTTCTAGGGTCTACCAAAGAACCTATTTTTCTTTTGTTTCTTTTTTCTAATTTATTTTTTCAGCAAAATAATATGAGTAGAAATGAAATGATTCAAAGCAAAAGATTGAATAACGAAACTTACTATTCGCCAAAAGCAACAATCCATAATATGATCAATAGAAATTACAATCCACAAAAAAGTGGAGGTGAGGTGAGCGAGACTAGATTTTTTTTTAACAGTAGATAAAAATCAGTTTCGGTCTCGGGTGGGTCTTCACTTGAAACCGGGAACTGGACTAGTTCCAATTGGTTCCTAAAAATTAGAATTTGTACCCGAACCGATTTGAACGTAATCTGATTCACGGACTTGTTTTTTAGGTGGTTTGGTCCCGTTTTTCGGTTGTCGTTTCGAATAGAGTTTTTCTTGGTTATGACCTTCTTCTTCTTCAAGCTGGAAAGTCCTAAATCACCCAAGCCCAAATTTTGTTTGAACACAAAGATGTTATACTTAGAGCTTTTTACCGGGAGAATTACTAAAAAAATTCTAAATTTATTATAATTATATCAATTCAGTCCTAAATTTTTTTTTATGCAATTGAGTTTTAAACTTTTTGTATTTGTATCAATTTAGTCTATTTGGCCGGCACTGAAGTGGATTGTTCAATAATATTTTTTTTGCCTATGTTTTTCTTTTCTAGTGGCCGTCGAGAGTCGCTTGGCCCTCGCAAGCGGTTGCCAAGGGCTGCTACCCTTAGCCTATGAAGCACTGATACTCTCCGGATGCTTCTGTATCGTGTCATGTCCAACACTCTTCAATACTCCGACACTCTTTAACATGCGATCGACATGTGATCAGCGCTTTAGACTCGCCAGTGACACGCGAGTCCAATATCTCGATACGCCATTTTGACATGCACAAAGTCAACTTTAAGTATTTTCAATAAATTAGGAGTCAAAATGTAAATTTATCAAAAATATATGCTTAATTTTATATATCCAACTATCTCAAAATCAATATACTTAACAAAAAAAAAAAGACTAATCGTGGCTGATATTTTTATATATACACGATAATTTATAGTGTATATATAAAAACCTACATTTAACGTACAACGTGTTGAAGTTACTCTATTTTTGGAAAAATGACATGTCAACACGTCGTGTCGTATCACGTGTCGCGTGTTAACGTCGGTACTACTTAGCCCTTAGCTGCCCTCGTCTGGCCTCCCCCACGGTTGCGACCCTCACTTGTAGTTAGAAGAAAAGTGTCAAAAAAGTCCTAAACTTTTTGCATTGATGTTAATTTGGTCCTAAACCTTCCAGTTGTGCCAATTTCATTGGTGTTAATTCAATTCCAAACCTTTCAATTGTGTCAATTTGATCCTAAACTTTTTGTATTTGTGTCAATTCAGTCATAAACCTTTCAGTTGTGTCAATTGTGTGCTTTTAATTGTAGAATGTAGTTTGTTATTTACTTTTTGGGATTTGCTTTGTTCTACAGTTATTTGGGTACTTGTTAGGTTTGCAAGCCTTCTTTGTAATTCTCTCCTACTTAATGAATGGAACCTTTTTTCGACAAAAAAAAAATTGTGTCAATATAGTTTTAGACGTTTTGTATTTGTGCCAAGTCAGTTAATCCGGTCAATTTTGGCTGAAAATTATTAATGAAAAGGCCAGTCATCTGATGTGGCACGACTGATGCTAGCATGTATATATATATTTATAAATAACCTTCAATATTTTTTAAATAAATTTTTCGTAGTTTTTTTTTTTATTTTTTTCTACATCGTTTTGTTTTTGGATAGAAGGTCGGCGACCCTCGCCGGCATTGGGTGAGAGGGCATCACCTCCCTCGCCAGACAATGCGAGGGCTATTCGACGCGCTCGTCCAGTGTTAGCAATGGTCACTGGCCCTATGTCCTAAAAAAAGAGTAAAGAAAAAAAAGGAAAAAACCAAAATTTTTATTTAAAAAATATTTAAAAATATTTAGAAATATCCATGTAGTGTCGATGAGAGCTAGGTAGGACAACTGACGTCCACATTGGCGATTTCAGGCAAAATTTGATCGGATGGATTAATTAGCACAAACACAAAAATATTTAAGACTACATTGGCATAATTGAAAGATTTAGGACTAAATTAGCATCAATGCAAAAGTTTAAGACCAACTTGGCATAATTAAAATGTTTAGGACTGAATTGACACAATTAAAAAGTTTGAATATTAAAAGTTTAAGACTGAATTGACATTAATGCAAAAAGTTTAGGACTTTTTGGTCACTTTACTCTATGGTTGGCGAGGTGTCGTGGCCCTTGCCAAAGAAGAGTCCAAATTTCTCTCTCCTCTCTAAGCTTTCTTTTCAACTCAACTCTCTCTCTATGTGTGTGTGTGTGGGGCGTGGGGCTAAGACTATCTACAAGTGGGTATATGTGTGTGTATAGATATATACTGGACCAGTGGGCTGGACTAGTCTCTCTCTCTCTGTGTGTGTGTGGGGTTTTTGTGGGGGGGGGGGGGGGGGGTGTGGGGCTAAGACTATCTACAAGTGGGTATGTGTGTGTATATATATAATGGACCAGTGGGCTGGACGAGTCTCTCTCTATATGTGTGTGTGTATATATAGAGAGAGAGAGAGAGGGTGGGTGTACCGCCAAAGAAGAATCAGAATTTGACTTGGTCTTTGCTTCAATTCAATCCATACACTTATAGAGCTAAGAGGAGTCGAACTTTGACCAAAAGCTGACTCTGCCCCCCTGAAGTAATCCCTTGAATCGGTCATTTAATGAAGCAAATACGACTTGGAACCCTTCTTATCCTCAAGATGGTAGCTGGACATTTCCTTGTCAAACTTTAATGCCTCTTCTTCAATGTGGAAATATAACCGACTTCAACACTCGAGCAATGGAGCAAAAGGATGTTCTTCGGAGCCCTCGCAAGTTGTGATAGCCGCATCGACTTTAACATTTCGTCCTGGTTAGGAAGACTGAGTCTACCCTACGCATCATGTTTGTTCAACAATAAGTATTGCAATGAGCTCTATTGACAAGAGCCGCAATTGCGATACGATAATACAAAACATTGCACAAGTTGCCTAGAAGCTTCTCCATAATGAAACTTAAGAATTTGTTGACAGGTTAGAAAGTCGTTGAAGAAAAGTACACTCTAGAGGTAAGACCGGTGCTATTCAAACATATCGTCTCGACCAAGTCTATAGGCTCATTCGACTGGCAAAATCAGGTGATTGTTGTAGAGTTAGAAATGAAGAGTTGACGAAAAGGATGTTTGTAGTCCACTGCGGTCGATGTCTTTGAGCCCTTGCAAGTTGTGACATCCAAATTGAGTTTGATCTTTTGTCCCGGTTTGCGAAGACTGAGTCAATGCGTGATCTTTCGATAATTCACTTCCAATTTTGGCAAGGCATGATAGTTGTTGGAAGATATTATTAATTTCTCATCGGGACCTTGTCAAAGCATGCAAAGTTTGTGATCTCACTCTCGTAAACGGGAACGACTCATGTAACTGTTGACATGAAACTTTTCAAGACAAATAAAGTAATGTTTTTTCATTACCATTCGATTTAATCAAGTAGCATTCAATGCTTGACTATGGAAATCCATTTGAAACATATGTACAATCTCGAAAATATCTTTCGTGGATATAACTGAAAAATGATAACATAGATGTTTTCGACAATATCGTCTGAATTTCATTTCGCCAACTTTGGAAGTATGATTACCTTCTCCAACATGTCCCTATAAATAAGGGCACTCTTCCAAAGGAGAAGTCACATACATAAGATATTCAATTACATCTGTGAAGACTGACTTGCCTTAAGCTAACAGACAATACATTCTATCAAGAATTGATAACACGCGGCCCCGGCTCATCCCTTTATTCAATAACTAGCCGGCAGCCGCTAAATATCCTTTGTAGTACTACATTTTGGAGAGACATTATGTTGTCACGCAAACTTGTTCAAACTAGACCGACGGAGTGTTTGAAGACCAATGAAAATTTAAGTGCGTAGCACATGACAACGGCCTCTCGGCCTCATGGCACTGTAGCGCCATCAACTTTTGGACGGCAACTACGCGTGCGGACACATGGCGGCTGCTGGTATGAAGGATTTGGGCCGCCCCTGTAGGGTGTGCCGGACCCTCCTCTTACACCCGGACCAGGCCATCCTGGTGCGCCTGGCTGACTGTACCCTCCTGCACAAAAATGGTTTGGTTTATGGGGTTATTCGTCTCCCGCCGTATCGCGCATGGAAGATGCGAAAGCGACGGCGGAACCATGGAGAAAGAAGAAGAAGCCGAGATCATGTTACCGTACAGTAGCAGTTGAAGGAGAATGGAAGAGGGTTAGAATATTCACCTGACTGAAGTAGTAGTCTTCCAGCTTCCGTGGAAGGAAGGAAGAGAGGAGTCACGGAGATGAAGAGAATGCAGGCTAGCACAAAAGCGTTCCTCATGTTAGGTGAGGTTTGATGACTCGCTGTACAGAGTCTCGGCTCTCAAGGGGGGTTTATTTATAATGCCTGCCACAGGACTCAGCTAGGTTAAAAAAATGGCATTATTTTCAAGAAAAATTGACAAAAATAGTCTCATATTCAATATCATCCATGAACTTTTAAATTACTTAACGTGCTCCCTTGATCTTGACATATGTTCAATTTAGTCCATGAACTGCATGAAAACATCATAATTATTGTTAGGATTCGACGTACCAGTATAACGAACTAAAGTGTAAAATGAGAAAGACAAAATCCATACAAGGTTTTATCATGATTCACCTTTAAACTAGAGCTACTTCCAATAGAGAATTTCACTATAATTAGTACCTCACACCTCCGTTACATACTTAATTATAAGCGAAAAAGAGTATATATAATAATAGTTATTTATGAGACCAAACTCAAATTACCAATAAAAAAATATGGGCTTGAACCGTAAAAACTCTTCGATGTCCAGGAGGGCGATGCCTCCTTGAAACTCATGTGCTTTAACAAGCTTCTTTGGGGATCAGATAGCTCGGACAGCTCATAAGACAACATTGAAGAAGGGTTCCACAAGTTCCTGTGAAGTCTTTTGTCTTGAAATATCATGTGTGTTTGTTTTCCAATAATTGACCTACAGAGGTCAAAGGTTGTTCTGAAATGTACTGTAGTACCAGTTATTGCTCAGTATTTACTGTAGTAGCAAGTAGGATATTGGTAGGATATTGTTCAACAATACCTCAACAATATTGTTCCTGAACTTGAATTAATAGAACGACAATATTGAATATTTTTCATATATTTTTGTACAAAATTAAATTTATACCAAAAGTTTAAAGATCATATTAAATAAATTAAAAACTTTAAAAATTTTAATCTATATTGGGCCAAAGTTCAAAATGATTTATGTCATTACCCCTTATTTCCACCATAAGATAGTATGTCGCTTTCCTCGAGCCACTGGAGTCGATATGGGCATGATAGGCGGCTTAGTTTTGTCAATTCTCTTAGCCCTATATCAACGTAATCGAGGGTGGCCATACAGCTAGTGTCGACTGTCCGTGGGTCCACTGCGATTAATGTCTCCTGCCCCGGCTTGATATTTCCCATCCCCATTGGGGAGACTTGAGTCCACAGGCAAAGTTTTGGATCTTATTGTTCAGCTCCAATTTTCCCAAATGAAGAAGAGCTATTTAGTCAATCTTGCCACCCAAGAATAATTATTGCAATTACAATCAAAGATAAATTAGGTCAGACTTGTCGCTCAAAGAAAGTCATTCGAAGTTGCTCGATGATCACCGAAAAGGTAATATTTACGGGTGAGCGATTTCAGGTTTCATACAGGTTTTACTTGAAACTTACTCGTTAGAACAAGTTCTTATTTTTTGGAACCTAAAAGCTATCATGCATAATCTAAAACCTATCTTATCATGGGTTTCAAAGTCGATTTTAAGTCAACTTAGGTTCCACGTGTATTCTTAATTGAACAATGATAGCAAATCATCACATTTAATAACTAATATTTGCTGCTCAATTCATGCACAACTCATATTTAAATACATAAATAATATTAAAAAAGTAAAAGTTCAGTCATAAATATCATTGAAAATCGAAATTTAAATTAGTAATTTTAAATTACACACTTATCATTAGATACTGTTAAATTAATATCTCGAGTTTGAGCCGTTTCGAAATCCGATCAAGTTGAAAAAGAGAAATTCAAAAAATCATTTTTTTGAAATATATATATATATATATATATATGTGTGTGTGTGTGTGTTAGTGGAGAGTTTCTTTTATTTTGTTGGATAGATATATGCTAACGGTCAAAATCTTGTGTGTACTGCCTGGTTAGGATTTCTTTTTGTGATTGTACGAACAGTGTGGGCCCATGAAACAAGTAAAGGAAAGAAAATAAAGGCTAGGTTTTGCTTTTATTGTAAAGCCGTAGCAATCGTACGTAGAAAAACAGAAGTCAGACTTCTTGAGCAGCACGAAGAAAAGGAACCGCAAGGGTAGAGGTAGCCACGGTTCGAAAATCGAGCCGGGTCCGATTCGAAATCGCCGGTTTCGGTTCGTGACTATCATGAACCGGCGGTTCCGGGCCGGTTCAAGGGCCGGTTCTGGTTCTGGTTTGAATTGGACGGAATCCCCGGTTCGATTTCGGTTCAAACCGGTTTTCAAATAAAAATGTATAATATAGAAAAATTTAAATAATGAATTATAAAATAAAAAATATAAAATTATGAAATAATAAATTTTTAAATACAAATTGTAATTAAATTTGGAGATGAGAGAAAAAAAGTGGGAGGGAGGAAGGAAGGGCCTAAGTAGCACGGATATGGACACGTGACACGTCATTTCAAAAAAATAGAGAATTTTGACACGTTGAGACACGTTGGATAATAAATTTATATTTTAATATACATTATAAATTACCATCTTTATGATTATTTCAAGCAAATTAATTTGATTCAAATTTACCAAAATAATTAAAAAAATAATAGAATTAGTCCCACATAGATGGTGAGGAAGAGAAACAAAAAGCGAAATGACTTAATTCATGAGTCCCACATTGATTGGGAGGGAGAGAGACAAACATGAAGTCTCTTTAAAAAGCCAAGGATGAGACTTAGAGACTTATAACTTGAAAGAAAAGAGTCCCACATTAGTTGCCCTAGTGAAGGTAAAAAAATAAGATGTCTCTTTAAAATGAAGTCTCTACATAGAGACTTGTATGTTTTCATCTGGCTTTTTGTCTAAGATGAATTCTCTACTTATCTAGTAATTTGACTAAGATTAAGTATGTAATTTTTATTATTAATTTTTTTTAAGATGCCGGTTCGGAACCAGATGAATTGCCGGTTCTGGGCCCGGTTTCAAAAATAATGACCGAATCGGCCCATGCCACATGGGCCGGTTTTGGTTGGAGCGAACCGGTCAATGGGCTGGTTTCGGGTTTGACCCGGGCTGGTTTTCGAGCCGGGAACCGGCCTTGTGGCCACCTCTACGCAGGGGGAACGAAGAAAAAGAACGTTAAGGGCGTTCTTTGGTTCAGCCTTTTTTTAAAAAGTAAACAAGACGAGTATCGAATTTCCTCTTAGAATTTTTTTGAGTGAATTTTTTTTTGTGAAATTATGAAATATTACTTATGAGTTGCTTTAAAATTAATTAGGTATGAAAAAAAACCTCGAGTACATGACAAATATAATTATGATTCTTCTGATTATAATGAATTATATTGTTGGTTTTTCCTATGGTCGTATGTATCGATATTCAAACAAATCATGTAAATATCTAATATCATTATTATTCATCATAATTTCTCTGTGATTTTTGTAGGGGTAAGTACAATACAAGTGCCATAACTTTTGTACGGCGCTCACTTGAGTGCCAAATTTTTTTTCAATCACTTGAGTGCCAAATGGAGCAAAATCGTTCACTTGATACCATTTTCGGAAAAAACGTCCTACATGGATTTTTTACTTAATATTTTATTTTGATTTGGAAATTAAAAAAAGAAGGAAAAGTCCATCGTGGAAATTCTATTCCACCGTGTGTCCTTCTTAAGGACAAAAATGATATCGAATCATAAGTCTGAAGAAAAAGGTTGCCTTCAATTGTGTTGAGAGAGAAAATGGAAGCCAAAATTAGGGCTTAAAACTCTCTCATGCCTCTCTCTCTCTCTCTCTCTCTCTCTCTCTCTCTCGAATCCATCTCTATCCACA
The DNA here is from genome assembly GCA_019149425.1 of Psidium friedrichsthalianum. NCBI lineage: Eukaryota > Viridiplantae > Streptophyta > Magnoliopsida > Myrtales > Myrtaceae > Psidium > Psidium friedrichsthalianum. The sequence continues at coordinate 4,208 of JAGVVM010005410.1, read as the reverse complement.
AAAATCATGCTCGTCAACTGCAAATTAGGGGTGGATCTTTTCCAACCCTGAGTATGTCAAGCAAATCGATCAAGGCATGCCACTCAATTCCTCTAATTCATGTTCGAGTCTCTGAAGGTAGAGAAGTGTTTGTCGCATGATAAATCGTAGTCGACACAAACAAAGGTAAGCGATCTGTCCGTTTGTGAGAACTGATTAATAACGACACGCATACTTATTCATTTTGTTATTATTGACAGCGTGAAAGCGAAAGAAAAACAGGGTCTTGTGGAGTGAAAAACAAGGATTTGTGGTCCTTGTGTTGGAAAAATAGGGTCTCGTGGTAGGGGTTTGTATCCATCTCAGTAGAAAGGTGGAGCTTTATTTTACTTGAGTTGTACCTTTTTATGTCGTTTTGTGTACATTGGCCGACAACTAAGTTATTGTTCACTGAATATGGTGGGATGTGGGGACCTGAGTGCTTAAGTTGTTGTGCCAATTTGCGTTGTTGTGGTCCCTGTGATGGAACAACAAATATTTGTTGTGGTCCTTGTGCCTTTACATTGTTGTAAGGACCGATATGCTTAGGTTACGATGGCCAACGTTATTTTTTTTCTTTGGTGGGGTTGTGGGAATTGGTGAAATTATTTGTTTATGCAATTGGAAGCCTAATTTAAGGCCAAACACTACTGCAAAACACCATTTTCTTTTCCTATGAAGCAAAGTTAGTTAATAGACCTCTTTGAGAAGTTCTCCTATAAGGTTGTGTCTGTGCAGTACATGAATTTGAGAAGATTAATAGGGAAGTTTGAATTGCTTTTTAACTTCGATGAGTGGGTAGATAAGTTGAGGTGTTAAAAAGTAAGGAGTAAGCGCCACTTTCCCATTAGCTGTTCAGCTTCTCAAAACAATTGTATGATTTTGTTGCTATCCGTCTGCTTTGTTTTGTTACATATAATGATAGTTCAAATTGATGGACTCCTACAATATGTCATGAAAGTAAATGGAAAAAAAGAATGAAAAAATCTTTAGAATGCCTACGATTCCTATTTTCTCTTTTATATGTCTATAGGCTTGTTTTTTAATGCAAGTAAATTTAGCTGGCTAGATATTTTCTGTGCTTGCTAACTTAACCATATGCACTTTCTTGTACAATTTATCTTTAGTGCAGTGTTAAGAATTATCTTGCAATGTGATCCTGTATTATGAAAAAAACAATTGTTCTCTTTGGTGTAGTGTTAACATGGTGATACCTTGCGCTTGTCAGAGTTTATATGGTGGCAAGTTTTTGAATGGGACAAAGAGATTGAATATATTGGTAGGATATCGCTATTGTCCTTATTATGTGAGTAGGCTTGTTATATAAAGGTTTGCGGGAAAGAATAATACATCACTAGCGATGCAAATAGGTAAATTATATTATCTAGTAAGAGTCTTAAGGAGGATTGAGATACATGCATGATGATAATGGTGTTAGGGATGTTATTTACTAATTTTCCTTATAGTCAAGATGTGTCTATGTACATTGAATATGCTGGCGATGGAGATGAGGGAGCAATCTTGAAGTTGGCATCGAACCTCGAGTTGTGGCATGGATCTATTTTAGAAGAAAATCTTAGAGCAGAAGATACTCAGGCTTTTCATATGGCTCATGTGTTAGAGCTGTATGAGAAACTAGAGAGAACTGGTGGCCAAATCTGATGGTGAGACACATTTTCTGAAGAATCGAGTAGAATAAACCTAGGCTTTGGCAAATGTATTGTCTAGTTATGAGATGATGATGAATGTAAATACTACATACAATATTGCCCCAAGTGATGATTGGTAATGAAGAAATTGCACAAGCAAGAAAAGAAGTGAGGGCATATTGATAAAGGAAAGAAAGCACAACTTGGGGTAGTGGATGAGGGCACTTCTGTGAACAGGGAAGATGGAAGTTCCTGTGAATGATTGTGATGATATAGAAAAATGAGGGAAGTGACGAAGATACTGCCGGTAGCTCAGACAATAATGACCAATGAAGATATTGCACTTCAACATAGAAGAAAAAGGTCAAGTAAATACTTTTTTATAATTCATCTAGTCTAAGTCTACATTTTGCTTGTGCTATGAGATTTGATAATGCAAAAACAATTGAGAGAGGCTTCATAAAGTACTCAATCACTCAGCAGAGGATATTAAGTTCACTAGAAATACGAAAAGTTATATTAGAGTGAAGTGTGCACAATATAGTTATCATAGTTGTTATATGCTGCATTGAGTAATAAAAATTGGCTCATCCCATATCCAGTCACTCAAAGAGGAGCACGCTTGTGGTATTGAATTTTATAATAAAAGAGTGACAAGTGTGTGGTTGGTTAAGTATTTCTTCAACACTATTAAGGTCATACCAGAAATGAACACTATGTTCGATTAAAACAATTGGTTCAACAAGGAAGTAGGCATGAATGTATCTAGAATTAGTGCAAAAGGGCTAAGTATAAGGTGATGAATGAATTTGATGGGTATGTACAAGAAATAATATGCACAAATCTGGGACTATGCTAGGGAGTGTAGGCTTCAAAATTCACTTACTAGAATTCATGTAAAGGTTGAACAGACGTCATTGGATGATCATGATACACAGTTTTATAGAATGTATATTGTTTTGAGGCATGCAAAAAGGATTCTTAGATGACTGTAGAAAAGTGATAGGGTTAGATGGTTATTTTGCGAAGGGGTTATGCAAAGGAGAGTTAGGGTGCGTGTGGTAACGTTTCTGTTCCGGAACAACTTTTGGAACAGAAACACTTTTTTGTGTTTCTGTTCCGACAACGATTTCTGGGAACAGAAATGCGTTTGGTAAACTGCAAAAAAAATCTGTTCCCGAAACAAAAAAAAAACAGAAACGTATTGGTAACTGCATAAAGTTTCTGTTCCCGGAACAAAAAAGGAACAGAACACGTTTGGTAACTGCAAAAAAAATCCATTCCTAATTTTTTTCATTAAATTCTTTTTCTAATTTTTTCATTTAATTCTGTTCATAATTTTTTCATTTAATTCTTTCATAATTTTTTCATTTAAGTTATTTTGATAACTTTTTCATTTAATTCTTTTTGTAATTTTTCATAATTATGTTCCTAAATTTTTGAATATGGACAAGATGAACTATAAAAAAAAATGAAAGAGAAGACGAATTGGAATTGAACAATGAGAAATGAAATATGTTTTCCATAGATAGAAAAAATTACAATATGAGTCATACATAAATGTTCACAAGTAGATAAAATATGATATGTACATAATTAAAAAATACAAAGTCATGGAATTTCAGGCATATTGTTAGTCTTGCCATTTTATTTGCAAAACTTTTCCTAAGCATGTTCATCTCACTTGCTTGCTCATCCGATACATCATCAGCAACATCTTCTTCTGTAGACCCATATGCGTAATCAGGATCACCATAATCAGAAAAAGTTTCTGTCCATCCTATCTTAATCACGAATATAATTGTGAAGAGCACAACATGCAATCACAAACGAATATAATTGTGAAGAGCACAATATGCAATCACAATGAAGGCTTGCTTCGAATTGGAAAGGAAGGCAGTTTTGCAATATAAAAAACCATTGCTTAGTGCTCCAAATGCTCTCTCAATTACGTTCCGAAGTGAAGAATGCTATGGTTGAACATTTCTCTTGTTGTTGTAGCTCGCCTCCTTCTACCTCTGTAATTATTCAAATGATACCATTCACCTTTAAACGCGTTAAAAATTCGGAAGTGAAGTGATGCATAACCAGAATACTACGTAATAGTATTTGCCTACAACAAGGTACAATATAAATTTGTCATGATATGCAACCGCAATATGATCATAAGCAAACTACTGCTGATAGATATAAGAAAATATGTGTGGTGGTCGAGGAAAATTCTGTTCGGGATTCCTCGAGTGCGGCCGAGAGCACACTCGACAATCGTTGGTTGATCCTTCCCATCCAGCATACACGAAAGTAAATTTCATGTCAAAGGAACAAGCATATAGCACATTCTGGGTAGTGGTCCCTTTCTATTTCTATATGGGACCTGCTTCGACACAGGCATGACAGCATTAATGTGCGTACCATCAATAGCATCTATGCAGCCCTGTGATTATACAAAAGTATAGTGTTATACAAGACTATTAATTACAAGTGCTTGATGATATAAACTTAATATGGAAAATATTACCTTAAAGTAGCGCGAGTAGGGCT
>JAGVVM010005409.1:0-19833 GCA_019149425.1 Psidium friedrichsthalianum | reverse complement strand
TCTTGTCATGTAGGGAATCTACAATTGCATATCATGTATTCTGCCCAAAGGTGATTATATGATGATGTGTGTAATTCTCTGAAATGTGTACTTTTAAAGATTTTAAAGTTACACTGTCTTCACATGATGCTAATGGGAAATATTGCTTATTTTTCAGTCGCCTTTTCTGTGAATGGCAACTTCGTAATAGAGGTTCTGAATGGTTCAAACTTCAAGAAATGGAGGCAGGATTTTCTGTTTGCCATGGAAATAGCCGATGTTCACATTGCTCTTACCGAAGATAAACCTGCTGTTTCCGCGGAGACCACTGAAGGGTCTGAGAAGGCACATTTAGCTGCCTGGGAAAAGAGCAACCGGATCTGCTTACTTACAATGAGAAGATCCATCCATGAACATTTGCTGAGTGGCCTCCCAACTGACTGCACTGCAAAACAAATGATGGAAGCACTGCAAGCCAGGTACCGAGTATCCTCAATGCTGAGGTTGGAACTCTTATCCAGCAGCTGTTTAATATGAAGTATACGGGTGTGGGAGGTGTTAGAGATTACATCCTAAGAATGCTGGATTTGCATACTAAAATAAATGCCTTAGGTTCTGTAATCGCTGAAAATGTGTTGGTACACCAAGCCCTAAACACCCTTCCCCTGAGTTTGGGATCCTCAAGACCAATTTCAACTCACAGGATGAAAATTGGTCTATAAATGATCTGATCTCTAGAGCAGTCTCAGAGGAAGAAAAATTGAGGAAGGAAACTGGAAATCTTGCCTTGGTTGCCTCTAGTTCCTCCAATAGAAAGGGCAAGGGTCCTAAATCTCATACTCCTAAGGATACTCGTCCCACCACTAGTCAATCTGGAAAATTGGGGCCAAAGAAAGCATCCTTTAAGAAGGATAGTGACCGCTGTTTCTTTTGCAAGAAAAGGGGTCACATGAAGAAAGACTGCACTAAATATAAGAACTGGCTATCTAAACATGAGCAAACAGGTATTGATTCTTTGGCACTGGTTTGTGAATCCAATCTATCTGAAGCCCCATCCAGTTCGTGGTGGCTAGATAGTGGTGCGACTAATCATGTTGCATTTACCATACAGGGGTTCATAAACTGGAGGAAGCCAAATCAGGATGAGTCAAAGCTCATAGTTGGAGATAATAATAAAGCTGCTGTTGAGTTCGTGGGAGATGTCATTTTAATACTAGAGTTTGGTTTTAATTTGATGTTAAGAAACACTTTCTATGTACCTTCCTTCAGACGGAACTTGGTTTCTGTATCTTGTTTGGACATGTGTGGTTACTCTTTTGAAATAAAGAACAGTGTGGTTTCTATGTTCTATAATTCAAATAAAGTTGGGTGCTGCAATATGTCCAATGGATTGTACAGATTGTGTTTAACTCCCAACGAAATATACGCAGCTTATACAGCTGAAAGAGTTGTCTCCAAAAGGCCTTTACCTAAAGAACAGTCTTACACATTGTGGCATAAACGCCTTGGTCACATTTCCAGGGAAAGAGTAGAAAGGCTTGTAAAAGCCGATATTTTACCTACTCTTAAAGATGACCTGGAAACTTGTGTAGACTGTTGTAAAGGCAAGATGACCAAAATAAAGAAAAAGGGTGCAGTCCGAACTTCTGACCTATTGGAGGTCATACACACTGATATTAGTGGGCCCTATACTCCAACTTTGTGTAGAAATTATTATTTCATCACATTTATTGATGATTATTCCCGATATGGTTATCTGTACTTGATTAAAGAAAAGTCTGAGTCTCTTGATAAATTCAAGATATTTCGGACTGAAGTCGAGAAACAGTTGGGAAAAGTCATCAAGGTTGTGAGGTCTGACCGTGGTGGTGAGTATTATGGCAGACATGGCGATGCTGGACAGCTTAAGGGGCCATTTGCCAAATACTTAGAGGATTCTGGGATAGTAGCTCAGTTTACTATGCCTGGGAGCCCTGAGCAAAATGGTGTGGCCGAAAGGCGAAATCGCACCCTAATGGATATGATGAGGAGTATGATAAGTAGGACCAATCTGCCTAAGTTCCTTTGGGGTGAAGCTTTGAAGACGGCGCTATACATACTGAATCGAGTTCCCACTAAGGCTGCTCCACTGACTCCTTTTGAGTTATGGACTGGACGGAAACCCAGCCTGAATCATTTAAAGGTCTGGGGTTGTCCTGCAGAAGTGAAGCTGTATAATCCAGCTTTGAGTAAGTTGGATCCCAAGACCACAAGGTGCTATTTTGTATCCTATCCAGATCATTCCAAGGGATACAGATTTTACAATCCTAATGGAGGCCAAAGGATTGTAGATTCACAGACAGCCAAGTTTCTGGAATTTGACATAGCTGAAAAGGTACCTGTTCTGAGACTATTGAAAGTGACAGTACGGCGGGTAACACTGCATCGTCTTCTTTACCAACACAGACTGTTATGGAGCTTCCCATACCGGAGACTGTGCCTGTTGAGCTTCAGGATCCTATGGTTGATACCATTCCTGATGAAGCGAATCAAGCCCCACAGCCGCAAAATCAAGTTGAGGAAATTCAACTAAGGAGGTCTGTTAGGCAACAACGATCAGCGATCCCACCGGAATATATAGTCTATCTGGGTGAGCAGGATTATGACATTGGCTGTATAGTTGATCCAGTTACTTATAAGGATGCTGTTAGCTGTGAACAATCAAACCTGTGGTTGGATGCTATGCAGGATGAGTTGCAGTCCATGAGGCATAATGGAGTTTGGGAGCTCGTCAAGTTGCCTGCGGGTCATAGGGCGATTGGCTGCAAATGGGTCTACAAGACGAAGAGAGATTCCAAAGGGAAGGTAGAAAAGTTCAAAGCCAGACTGGTAGCCAAAGGTTTCACTCAAAGAGAGGGAGTGGATTATGAATCAACATTCTCTCCCGTCTCTTCTAAAGAATCTTTCAGAGTGATTATGGCTTTAGTGGCTCATTTTGACATGGAGCTACACCAGATGGACGTCAAGACTGCCTTTCTGAATGGAGATCTCGAAGAAGAAGTCTATATGATTCAACCTGAAGGTTTTGAGGTTGATGATTCCAGTGACCTTGTATGCAGACTGAAGAAGTCGATCTATGGCCTCAAACAAGCATCCAGGCAGTGGTATTTCAAGTTTCATAGCGTCGTCACTTCATTTGGCTTCGTTGAAAATAAAGTGGATCAATGTATATACTGCAAGGTCAGTGGGAGAGAATACATTTTTCTTGTTCTCTATGTGGATGACATTCTACTGGCAAGCAGTGATATGGATCTATTGCATGAGACGAAGCGTATGCTGTCAGAGAATTTTGACATGAAGGATCTTGGTGAGGCGTCCTTTGTCCTTGGCATTAAGATCCTCAGGGATCGTTCACGCCGTATTTTGGGTTTATCTCAGAGGGCATATATTGATCGTATTCTGGAGAGATTCAACATGCAGGATTGCAAGCCAGGTATTATTCCTGTCTGTAAAGGTGATAAGTTGAATCTTTCGCAGTGTCCTCAAACTGAGATGGAGAAATCTGAAATGAAGAATGTACCTTACGCTAGTGCACTTGGGAGCATCATGTATGCTCAAGTATGTACTAGACCAGACATTGCTTTTGCGACAGGACTTCTAGGCAGATACCAGTCAAATCCAGGACATGCTCATTGGATTGCTGCCAAGAAGGTCCTGAGGTACTTAAAGAGGACAAAGGACTACATCATGACATACAGGCGTGTTCAGAACCTGCAGCTTGTTGGATACTCGGATTCAGATTTTGCGGGCTGTCAGGACGACAAGAAGTCGACTACAGGCTACATATTCATGTTAGCGGGCGGTGCAGTATCATGGAAAAGTGAGAAACAGAAATCCATATCCTCCTCGACCATGCAAGCGGAGTTCATAGCGTGCTTTTCAGCAGCTACTCAGGCGATTTGGCTCCGGAACCTCATTAGGGAGTTGACCGTGTTTGATTTTGTTGATAGACCCATACAGTTGTATTGTGACAACAATTCTGCAGTGTTGTTTATTAACAACAACAGAAGTCTTAAGGGGTCTAAACATATGGAGGTCAAATTTTTGACCATAAAGGAATCCGTGCAGAAAGGTGACGTTGCAGTAGAGCATGTTTCTACAGATGATATGATTGCAGACCCACTAACTAAAGGTGTTCGCCCATGTGTTTTTGAACGACATGTCATTAGTATGGGCTTAGTGGCATCATTGGATGCTGTGATTTAGTGGGAGGCATATTTCAGTTTGCTCTAATAAAGTATGCATCTGTATTTTATTACATTTTGTAATATAAAGATATGTATTGAAGTGCCTGCAGCACTATTAATGTTAAATACATATTCTTGTAAATCTTGAGATATGTGTAAGTCTCGAGTATTGGCTATGGGCATTTGGATATTAGCCATGTTTGTATGTCTTGTTACACATAAAGAAAAGTTAACTATAAAGCTGAGACATATGCTGGTTCATTGGAACCATATAGATATTCTCTAGTGGCACGTCAGGTTCAGTGTCACATAAAGAGAGAGAATGGTGTCCGACAAAGTGGATAACACATAAAGTATATCTCTTTTGAGGTGTTATCCAATTGCCACACTACCATATTAAATCCATATCAGTAAAGTTGAGAACACTCGTGATTGGATGCTCTGTTCTTCTGACGCAGTTACTGGCATGATCCGGTGTTTGAGACTTTATGGGATCGGATTGGCCGTTAAGATTGAACTTTAAACCAATTAGGCGCGCACTAAAGTACAGTTTCAATTAATGCTCGCCAAGTGGGAGAATGTTAGAATTTTCCGTATGTGGGCTCGCCTTAATTGTAATTGTAATCGATCGTAATACGGTATTAATTTATCGTATACGGTATTGGTTTAATAAAGTATGGATGTGAAGTATCTTAATGGGCCGTATATCCTCAATTGCCAAGCGTTCCCTAATCCCACCCGGCCCGTGATGGATGGTGATAAATGGATGTTTATAAATGGCTAGGATGCCATTTTATGATCATCCAATCCAGGACATAGCTTAAAATTCTCTTCCATCTAGTTCCATTCGACCTACGAGAGGACATAAGGGGGAAGCTCCGAGCCCGTCTCACGAGATTTAAGCCCGTTCGTCGGTTTTCCGTGCCGTTCGACGATGGATGCGAAATCAGGTACGCCGTCTGAAATCTCGGCTATTAGGTTGTTAGAACATGACTACGGACGTTCTAGGGTGTCGGAATAGCCGGCCAACATCAATTGCATGTTAAGAGACATCAGGATCACCAGACCCAAACTCGTTGGAAATATTTAGGAAGATATCTTGCTTTATTCAAGTCAATTTCATGTTATAGAACTAGAATTTGCATACTTAATATAGATGCTCTTAAGAATTAGTTCCAATATAGTTTAATGCCACAATTTGTATGATCAATTCCATGAATCTCCCCCTGCAGCTGAAGATCTTGTAGCACATATTAGATGCATTTTCACATTCATTAATCCTACGTTTAGCATAGATGAGTGATGATTATGATGAATTTTGATTGATTTTGGGGATATTTCCTTGAAATTTTCATGAATAGATGAATGATCTAGGTGGTCTTTGATGTTGAATGTATGACCATGAGTTCGAATGTTCGTTAGCATGAGTTTGAACATGCTATTTTGCATGCTCTTCGATTTTTCTGAAAAAAAAAAATATGTATAGAGTTAGAAAAAAGTTATCTTCATAAGATTTGTACCCAAGATCATAAGCTTTTCAGTGATATAAAGTTCATCAAATTAGAAATTCATTGGGTTGGTCCAAAGCATATTCAAAAAAATTAAAGTAAAATTATTTTTAATATGGAATTCTTTGCAATTTTAAATTAGTTGAAGCCCTTTTTTGAAAAACTCTAAAGAACAAAGTTGTAGAGAAGGTCCTAAAATGAAAATATGAAGTATTTCATAGAATTTGAATAATATTTGGGCTGGAAATTTGATTAAATTCAGACAAGGTAGGATTTGGCCTGCAAAACTGTTCAAATTTGAGGCTGGGGTGCTTAATGCATATTTGCTAGTTCTATAAGGGCTCTTTTCCAAAAAGTCAACAAACAAAAGTTGAAGAGCACGTGCAGGGTAAGCCGCCTGTAAACTTTTCGGGATTGAGCTTCGTTTGCTATTTTTCACATTTTTTCAAAAAATTAGGGCCTAACCGGGTTATATTAAGTAAACCGGGTTAATTGGTTCATAATCATGGAAAATGGTCTTCATTTGACTCTTTCATTAGCCGCTGGAATCATCCAATTTGGGCTTCATTAGGTTAGTCAAATGAATTAAATCATAATTATATAGAGATAAGGGAAAAACAGAGAAGCGATACTATCGAGTCACCAATTGACTTACGGATTTCTAAGGCTAATTAGCCGAGTTGCATGCTTAATTGAGCTCATGTGTGATTGATTAGATGTATGTTTAGCTCAATTATAAATTAACTAGGTACGATACTTTGGTGAGTACTTTTGGAAATGGGATTAGTCCTTAATTAGGTGATGGTGACGTAGCTCACCCCTTTGTGAAATGAAAGCAGGGTGAATTATCACTTCGCGTTAATTACTATTGTATGAGGTGGATGGATGAATCGAATCGAATTGCACCAGCAAAGTCTAAATTCTCAGGCCAAACTCGATTTCAATTTTTTTTTTATTGATTTGATTGTGGGCTAGCTAATCGTTTGAGTTGAGTGAATGCATGTGTTGAATGATCGTATGGCGAAATCGACGGGGGAGGCTAGTGGCTGAGAGCTCCGTATTGGTGGTCCATGGTAGGGGTCCTAGGCGATTGTTAGATTTGGGATTACTAGCTTAGTATAGTATTAATTAAGCTAGCCATAAACATAATTTTTAGAGTAGCATTAGCCTCTAATCTCAAGCTTATGGGGATTATGTCCCAAGGCTTATAATAAGGTCATTAATATTCTTTGCTTTATGGGGTTCGTGTCTCAAGATTCAAGACCATGGCCATGTAATAATATTCTCTGCCTGACATGTATTGGAGTTTCATTTTCACACTTCCATTTCGTTCTTTCAATACATTAAGTGTTTAATTTCGCACTTTCAAGAAATTAGTTGCTCCTTGTTTGGACAACCCTTAAGAACATGAGAAACCCCAAAAACAACATATGCATACACACGTAACTACTTAAAAGACCTTGATTATGATTGGTAAAAACGTGCTTGATCATTTAAATGAACAATCCCACTGAGTTACATATATTGAAAGGATGCTAATTAGACGATTAGCGTAATCAAGTCCCTACACTTGGTAAATTTTTGGTTGCGTAGAAAACTTGACAAAACTCCCATGTTTAGTTTGGTTTCTAGTCAACCCCAAAAGGCTCTCCTAGAAACTCCTTAGGCTAATCAAGACTTAAAATGAAATTCAACATTGCAAGAGATAGGCTTAGGAGAACCTGAGTCTAATCGAGGACCGTCGGACTGCCTTTGGCAATGCTCCTAAACTCACTTCCTATGTCCCCAACCATCATTAGAAAACTCAAAGTCGGATATTCGATAGCCATGTCAACGCTTTTTGACAAAAATTGACCAGAGATTATCTTACACTTTTGAGCAAAATTTTAGGACTAAATTGGTAAAATTAAAATTTCAGTACTAATTTAGCATTCACACAATAAATTTAGGATTGATTGGACAATTTCTCCACTAAACTAAAATACCAACACGATCCAACAAGTTTTCAGTATAATTCAACACTGTTGGCTTATTTGCAATGCTCGCAAATGAAATTCGATAGTTGTGATTAGAAAGAAAATTAATAATTACTGCAGAAAAGGTTGAAAGTGGAAAGTTATGATGAGAAATGTCGATTGTATTTGTTTTCATGTCTTCTTGATATTTATAGTAGGCGCAATTTGGGAACCCACTTACTTAAAGAGCGACAAAAACCACTTATTAGGATGTTTATGGCGAGAAATCATGCGAAGTTGTTTGTCCAATTTTCATGCTACCAAGCTCTAGCATTTATTTTAGATATAAAAAAAAAGCTCTAGCATTTATTTTAGATTAAAAAAAAGAGCTCTAGCATTTATTACAGACAAAAAAAAAGGATTTAGCATTTACTAGATGCCAAATTTCAACAGAGAAAGAAAGATGGAAATCACAAGGTATCCTATTCCAATTTTTCTTTTGCTAGGCCCATAGCTAAAAAAACCTACTGGAAATGCAGCATCTCACTTTTTTTTTCACTACTCAGGGCTTCGATACCACTTGTATTGCTCTCTCACAACCTCATTTTCATAGTTTAGGCTGCTCCCATTTCGCTCGCCACTACTATGGGAATCACTTTGGTTTCTTTTCCCATGGCTCCTAAGATGTTTCAGATTGCCAAACTGTCTCTTGCCGCCCGTGGATTCAGCAACAATTCGAAGAGTTCACCTACTCGGGAATCTCCAGATTTCAAGAATATAGGGGAAGCAAGGGAAAGAACAGTGCGAGAGTGAGTGCCGTGAGATTGGCATGATATGAGCCCCTCTCGCATGAGTCGATGTGGTCTTGCATTTCAGATTTGTAGAGTTAACAGAGATAGAAAAAAAGAAAGTACCCACAACAAGTTCCGACTCGAAAAGTCACGGTTTGAGCCGCCTGGAATTCGGTGACAAGGAATCCTAACACCCCACCCCCCAAACATAAATGAATCCCGAAACAGATGAGAAATGGCTGCAATACTCGGAAAATGTGATGCAAAAATTCAGGACCGGACAAACGCAACTATAGTGACTGACTCGTTACAACAGAAGAGAATGAAACCATATCCTGCATGTTAGAAACTTATAAACTGCTTAGAGAGAAGCTATTTGAGTTCGATCCGAAGGATTGACTCTTACCATGATATGGTCAATAAAGTTTGTAGCCTCCAAGATCATTTAACCAAACACAACAAATAGGTAACACTAACATTCTAAGACTTCTAAATTCTACTGTGAATATACAACATGGATTGTAGACGAAAAATTTTCAGTCAAAAATTAGTTCAGTCACGGAAAAGGGAAAGAGGTTGACTCGAGAGATAATCAAGGAGTACTTGAAATTTTTTATCAAGTTGTGCATTTCCTCTGGTCTTCATTCTTTCTACACGTTCTACTTACCTTCCCACCACGTTTAAAAAACATTCTCTAAATTCATATTTCAGAATCCCCAGCAACGTTTGTCAGCACATTATTGATAACGGAAACTCCGCTTGGTGATGCAACCACCGCAGTGCAACTGCAATTCCAATGACATCAAAATAAGGCGCTTGCATCAGCTCAACAAGCACAAAGGGAATTTCGAGAAAGTTTCCATTAGATAGAAAGTGTAATGAATTCCAAGATATTTTCCCTCTGAAGACCACATCCACGGTCAACTGAAGCTTTCTGAAATTGATGAGAATCTCGATTCCATCACTTCATAACAAGCTAGAGATTGTGCTAAGAGATGGTTTAATTTTAACATGATATATATCAATGTTATTGAGATAAGTTGAGGATATCAATGGGCACATTAGATTAAGCAAAATTCGCCAAAATTATTTGATAAGTTAGGATCTACTCAAGACAAATACAAACTTTAGCTAGAACAGACTACACAAAGGATTGGTGTGACATAAACATCGGTAAGATGACATACTACCTATGACAGAACCGTTTCTCACTACCAATGGCGTAAACGCTGGTTTCCAATATTTGAATATGAGGTAGTGATCCACAAACAAATCCATGGACCACCAGATAACACTCAGATGCTGCTCTATAGAATTAACTACATTAAATCCAGCACCTGAGTCTATTGCTTTAAAAATCTACCCTCTCTAAACACAAAAATTGCTAGCAGTTTTCTGGAACCTTAGTATGAGATATAGGATCTCAGAAATCAAAGAAGCTCAAGGAATCACTCAGGGTTCTCTTGAGAATCTTTGCCAAGCAATAGCAATTGTTTCTGAACATGGTCCGAGAATATAATCTGCAGATGAAGGTGTCATGCCATATCTCTAGGGATCATTTAGTGGACAGCCAAGTCTCAATTAAAAGTCCATACAGTTATTATTTCACCTATGATTGTCTCCACCACATACCATCAGGTGATGGCAAAGAGGAATAGCAAAATAACTGCTTGCCAGAATCTAAGAGAGTAAAACTGAAGAATTTTTTAAGTAACAGTTTGTTGATATCACCTGTTGAATCTTCGCAAGACAGTCCACTGAAGAATATCTAATTGATATGTAACAGGGACATAGTTTGTGAAAAGGAACAAAGTATTATCAAGGAAAGATGAAAGAATAGCAGTGTCATTGCCCTTGTTTCATATTCAGGAGTCTTATGTTCAAAATAATGCTTATAAAGAAGTGGTGACAAGTAACTTTGACCTTTGTATGATGAAGAAGCTATCCCTCGCCATATATACACAGGAAAATCTTTTAAGATGATTGCTTTAGGAAAACTAAAACATAGCTGGCACCACCACCACTCTATCACCATCAGCACCTCCAGCACTATCGCCATGAGTGAATTGAAAGTGGGCAAATGACGGTGAGGTGGCAACGGTGGGGCAATTATGATAACAGCAACAGAAGAGCGGTTGAGAGAGCGGCCTATTTGTTTCTCTAGAACATGAAACTATTTTTTCAACTTGTTCTCAACTTTATCTCCTCTGATATTTGAACATTAAAAAAAAAATTGAAGACTCACGTCCTAAATTTCAATCTAGATTAAATAGTTATGTCGATTAGACTGCCATACAAATCTACTGCCGCTTAGAATTTCCTGGAAATAACCCTACATGTGAAAACAATTAAAATTGTTGTTCCTTTAATCCAGAACATTGTGTAAGAAGTTCCAAGATGTGCTCTATGGAGATTACACACAAAAGTAACGGGCACACCTAAAACAAGTGAATTAGAGCTACTTGTTTATTAGTCTTGCCTTGGTGGATGAAAGGATTTTCTGCATTTCTTGTTTCCAAACAGAGGGTTTATGATCCAATTCATCAAATGTGAATATTGAGAAAGATCTTTGTTCAGATGTTAATCAAGCTCGCCATTTTCTAAATATCCATGACATGTGTATATATACAGACACATGGAAGCTTATTGAGGAAGCTTAGTGAGATAGAAGTAACTTGAAGAAACAAAACCATGTTCAGAGCATGGCGGAAATGGTTGGCATGTCATTCATATCAATCATTGTGACTTATTGTGTGTTATTGACTAAGAAGCATGCTGCTGCAACCACTCCAGAATGACAACCAATTTCCTTCAATACGAATCCAAGAACTGCACCACAAAGAATGAGGTTTAACTCACGGGAAACTTAGAAATGACCCCATGGTCCACCACTCCATTCTCACTCTATCAAGGCTGTCAGCTACTTGAAGCTACAATAACATTAAAAGAATTCACACACGTTATCCTATGTTCAAAAAAAAATCATAATAAGAGAAGCAAATCAGGTTTGGCATCATACCAAGGTTTGCAATTGGAGATGTGAATATGACATCAAGAACATTATGGCCATACCTTGGTAAACCACCGGAAAATCTCCACCTAATGGATCAGCATGTCCTATTGATGGTCTTCTCCAGACCTTCAACAGAAGAGAAAAGCAATCATACAAATCATAGTAACAAAAATCGCACACATTAATTCTCCCAAGGCGGCCCAGCCACAATTGTTCCAAAACCACAGTAACAAAAATGTGCATACCCCCAAGTGAGTGCCAAGTGAAATTTTGCTGACAAAGTCATGACGTGACAAGCCAACAAGTATTATATAAGAGATGATAGTTTTGTAACTTGGTCGAAGTTAATAATTTAAAGGATAAGCAATCCCCTCTTCTATGCTGTTATCTAAACAATAAATGTCAAAAAAGAAGCCATTTAAGTTCTGACCAGATCAAGGATGTAGGGATATTAAATGTTTAATCTCAGATCAGTTTAAGTTCTTTGAATAAAGTTCAGAATCAGGTCCCCTAGTATCTACATTTCATCAAAAACCAACCTCTGCATCTCCAGAAAACAAATCATCAATCTCTTCGGCTGTCTCCATCCAGTTGAGCTGTCATAGAATCTTTACTTCACTATCATTCTCTTGAGCACTTTAACATTGTAGATGAAATATATGTGTTTTAGCTGCTTACAGATTGAACTAAGACTGGAACAGAACCATCTAGAGCACCTTTATATTTGTTCTCTGTGATGATAAATACAAGTCTCTTGGCTGCATTAAGTACAAACTGCATAATAACCCAGTCAGCTCACAGTTAGAAGGAAGAACAGCATACGATCCATTGTAGAGGGATGACCAGTAAGGCTCATCTTATGGTGTCTAAACAGGACTAACTTCTCTTGGATTATTGATCTCCGCCATCCAATTTCGGCGGCCAACGACGGCGAGAGTGTGTCTTCTTCTATGATATCAGCATCATCAAGGCGAAGTCATCTACCAAAACCAAGTAAATACAAAATTAAACTGACAGAAAGAGAGATACTGGGCATAACCTGGAGCATCAAACTCCTACTATGAAGAGGATAAGTAAAGCAAACTAATCAAATAAACAACATGCATATGTGGTTCTCCTCAATTCGATTTTCCAGCATGTTAACTTGCAATATACAAGTAGGAAAACACAACATGCAATGGACCATTCTTTAGTGCTTTGCTGCAAGACTACTAAGCTGCCGATTGCACATCTATGGATCCATCCCTGACTGACTCAATTCATGCGAAACTGCAGCCTGGGAAAATCCTCATGTGGGATCATTATCGAAAAATGGTTCTTTTGATGTAAAATTCATGCAGCTGAACAAATTTCCATGGTAACAATTTCACCGCTGACTTAGATCCTGCCATTTCAAGAACAGTTTTTCAAATTTGCAAAGACATCTGTCACAAAAGAAAGAAAAAGACCTGTCATAGACACAGGGAAGATGAGGATGACTTATTTATGCGTCCACACCTGAGAATATCCTCGGTAGTTATCCAAAGGAATTCCTGATTTCGCTCCTTCGCTAGCACTTGTAACAACCTACATAAAACTTTTAAGGAAGAATGAGAAATGGACCAGGAAATAATGATGTATATTTGACCCTGAAATTATGTTTTGCTTCTGCCCTTACCCAGACACTTGTAAACATATATCTGAGGGCAAAAATATTCCGTCGTTATTTTTTAATCTTATCAAAGCCTGTTTGGTCAGTGGAAAATGAGATTTATTTCAGAATTAAAATATAAAACAAAATAGTGACATTTATCTCCATCAATGTACAGAGGCTTTCCTTGTGGGAATCCAAATTGCTCTAGAATCATTTGTCAAAATGAAAGTAATGAAAAGAATGAAAGGTTACCATCGTTTGATCAAATCAGATTCCCTTGTTTTTTTTTATTTGTTACATAGCTGCCGAAAAAAAATTATAGATCATAAATAAATACAAAAAGAATAAAATTTAGAAATTTTCAGGAACCAATATGACTTACCTCTTTATGTAGAATTCCGGTAACCCCCCATTGGTTATTCTTATTCTACTCTGATATCTGAATCCTACATCAAAAAACTTTTTCCCCGAAACACGTAAGGCAACCCTCCATACTGTGGAAAGTGTACTACGACTACATTTGACTTGTTATCCATTTTAAGATAAATAAGTTAGCGCATACCTGTTAAAGTATAAGAGAACACTAATATCACTAACCGAATGATGCTTTGCATTATACATTGTGTCAGACGCACACGTGATTGCGTACAAAAGCCTCCTATTGGAAATTAGTATGTGTGGAAGCAAATTAATAATCCGAATTGGTCTAAGTTTTTGAGTTAAAATTGGTTCAACTAGATTTGTTGATGGCTTCGATTTGGGCTCCCTCTTAGCGATCTCCCTTGCCTGAAGTATCAAGATTCTTCTTCCCACTCCCCAACAAATAGTATTGACAAGATGGTTGATTGTTGTGTCCCAATTTGTATCAGCATCCTAGACTAAACAAGGAAGGATGCAGTTGCCAAGTGCGGTTTGCCATCGTGGTCCTCCAGTCTGGGAAGTAGATCATGGTGAGAGTCTCCCCTCCTAAAGACATTAGCTTTTGCCGCTCGCGCCCAACAATATCCTTGACAATGATTCTCTAGTCTTAGGGTGCGGACTCACACCCCTGATCTTCACTATCAACTCCAGTCCCTAATGGCAGTCAAAATCTTCATTATATATGTCTCAAATTGGTACTCAAGCTGTCCACGTTAGTCATATCTCAAATTGTCAATCTTCTATTTTGCAATAGAAACTATAGTGCGAAACTAGAAGTATAGAAGATAGTCAGCACGAGGGCCTAAGGCTGATCAGAGGTGCCAGACAATGTGGGGCAGTGAAATCGTGGCGGCGCAAGACCATGTGGGGGCAGTGACACCATGGCGGTGCCCCCACACTTGAACCTTAGATTGTGAGTAAATAAGAAAAAACAAATAGAGATAAGGAAGAAGGTTTTGATGAGCAAGTTGATGAAATTAAATAAATCCAAGGATTAAATCAGAACTTATACATCTCTTTTGTCAGTAAAAAGCTATTTGACTAGGTAGATTTTTTTATTAGCATGTTTTTACCATCTGAAGCGGAAATTTGACAACTGAAATCGCACAATAAATGAGTAAATTTAAGCAAATCCAACTAACCCCTTTATGTATATAATGTCAGCTCAAGGCAGAAGACACTAGACAAGTCATGACCTACCAGGTTATGTAGAAATAATAGTCTCGCAGAATTGCAAAAGAATTGGTCTGTCAATGAACAATTGTCAACCACATGGTCACCATTATAAATAGACCACACAGTTGCTCCCCAACATACCGACCATCTTGGCATGTTCTCTACCATGGCCAATAAATGTAACAAAAGTGCCTGATTGATATGAGATGCAAGTAAAAAATAAAAATTACGAGATACAAGGTTTAATAACCTAATCAAGACACAAACAGGATTGAGCTAATACACTGCAAAAACTGATTTCTATCATAAAACAGAGATGGAGGCCTTGGCCTTGCGATTGCAAGGGTAAGAAGAACTCACGTGGGTACCCCTACTATATCTTCCAACGCGCCTGCACGGAGTGGCTGACCAAGATAATTTATGGCCATGCTAGAAGCATTACCGGATCTAGCCCAACCACCATTCCACTCTCAATATATCTGTCAACTGGATTTGAGAATGTCAGTGAAAAATTCCTGACATATAACAATGTAAAGACACCAGCGGGAGAGGCAAAGTCAGTCATATATGACTACAAAAGTAGCCCAAATTACTTTGCATTATATTTGTTCAGAACTCATTCAATCAAAATAGCCAGTGGAAGAACTACTAGTTTGACTTATATGAGAGATGACAGTATAGGATATCAAGAAAGGACACTAACTGCAGTTAGCGGATGATGAGAATCGGAACCAGAATGAACTTCTCCGGATGTTAGATAGGGCATCTAAAACTAGGCACTTCACAGGGTTTAGATTAGCAACAGAAGAGGTAGAGCAGCAGGTTTTCATCTTCTGATCACCGATGAAACAATAATGTGAGGCAAAAGTTGAGCATCTGTCAGTCTTTGCTCTTCATTGTCATGTCAGAAGTAAAAAACATTACGTAAGATGGGATAATTGTTGAATGGATTCATCCGCTCATTTGCAACTATGGCAGGTGGGGAGGATGCGGCTAGCTTTGCATGTTCGGAGCTCGTCCAAATGAATGGTGAGACAAATGAAAGAGATCCCAGTACAATGTAGTTTGAACTAGATCCTGCTTACTTTTCATAAAGAAAGTCTCATGAGCTGACAGCCTTGAATTTTTAGGAGAGAAAGAATTCATTGCATCATGGAGCGGAATCATATCAGCAAAGTATGGATGGTAATTCAGCAGAGAGAGTTAGCACATGGTTTATGATGGGTAGAGAGGCATGCAGCGAAATTGTAGTCGGTTCTTAGATGATGTTTGCTTTATGGTTGGTAACTTAAGTTTGTCAGGTTACACCAACATGCAGTGACCATCTCAATTGGAATGGTGGTTGGGCTAGGATCCGGTAATGCTTCTAGCATGGCCATAATTATCTTGGTCAGCAACAGAAGAGGTAGACCAGCAGGGTCTCATCTTCTGATCACTGAGAAACAATAATGTTAGACAACAGTTGAGCATCTGTCAGTTCTTTGCTCTTCAATTGTCATGTCCAGAAGTAAAAAACATTACGTAAGATGGGGATAATTGTTTGAATGGATTCATCCTGCTCATTTAGCAACTATGGCAGGTGGGGAGGATGCGGCTAGCTTTGCATGTTTTGGAGCTCGTCCGAATGAATGGGGAGACAAATGAAAGAGATCCCAGTACATGTAGTTTTGAACTAGATCCTGCTTACTTTTCATAAAGAACGTCTCATGAGCTGACAGCCTTGAATTTTTAGGAGAGAAAAAGAATTCATTGCATCATGGATCGGAATCATATCAGCAAAGTATGGATGGTAATTCAGCAGAGAGAAGTTAGCATATGGTTTATGATGGTAGAGAGGCATGCAGCGAAATTGTAGTCGTTCTCAGATGATGTTTGCTTTATGGTCAGTAACTTAAGTTTGTCAGGTTACGCCAACATCAGTGACCATCTCAAATTAAGGTTCTCGCAACAGTTTTTGCTCACTATGACCAAGGCATCTGATCGTGGCTTTGAGACAACATAATTGCTGCAGCACAAATAAATATATGCTCCTTTCAATGAGAACTTCTTGTTAATCACAGAAACCAACTGTCTATGCACGATGATTTGGCAGGAGCCCAATTGCAATATGCATGATCAGGCGCCCTTCATGACAGGGATATTGACACTTACGTGATTCACCTTTCTAGCTCAGTTACAGCTCATAAAATTTTGTTGAAAGATGGAGGCTGATCCAAAACTACTATTCTACAAGCAAATTGCAAAACCCGTGAAAAGAGAGGAGAGTTAGTGGTTAACAGATCTACTATGAGCAACAAATTCTTTGATCAACCAACAGAGCTGTGTTTGGATTAGGCACGCAACAGAAATTCAATTATCCGTGCAGTTAAGTGCAAGGATTAGGCTTAACTCACATCTTACATATATTAAGTCAGCAAATACATGTATCTCTGCTGACATCACCAATGCAGATTGTGATGATATTTAGTCTTGGATTAATTTTACAAAACGTCAGCTCTAGTTAGATCTCTCGAGGAGCAACGAACAACACCATCTACAACCAATACTTGGGGCAGCAAATGCGGCCAAGCTGAATCAATCACCACCAATTCTCTCGTTTTCCAGTGAGAAAATAAACCAAGGGCAAAGAAATTTCACAAGCATGCATTTCGTTCGCCAACACTCTTGTACAACTAAACTAGAAGAACCAGCGAGAAAAAACTGAGAATGACGTCGAAAGAAAGACGGGCGGGGAGGGAGAAGTCGTACGGTGTACTTGGCCGCGCGGAGCAGAGGAGGAGCGCCGCTGTCGGATTGGGCGGAGCACCGGACGGCTCTGGGCGGAGGTGCTCTCGCTCGGCCGTTGCAGCTTGCGAAGGAGATAGAGAATCGAAATGGCGGTGCATGTGACGCTGTTGATGCCGCCATTTCCCCGCCTCCGCCTCGAGATGCTTTCTTCCGGCGAGAACTCGTTTCAGGCTTTTTGCAATACGATAAGGGGGGGACCCACTTCCGAACATTTAGATTAAAATAGAATGAACTTTCGCATTAACACAGATAATAACATCTGAACGTTTAAGGCATTAATATAGAATTGTCAATGTTCCTAACAATACACAATTAAATTGCTCACTAATCGTAAGGAATTTGTGATCCCTAAGGCAGTTAGTGAAAATAGATTTGTACTACTTACGATATTTCATGAAAAGATACAAACGTTAGAAAAGAAAATTTGATTACGCTATTTATCAACTCCAAATTAGATCCTTTAGACGAGGCTTTGAGTGCAATCTACTCCCTAAATGCTTGGTTTATTAACTCTAGTCCATCGATCTTCCGCAACAAAGTCAAAAAATCATCATTAACAAGTTTTCATTATTACACTATTGCCCACATTATAATTTTTTTTTCATTTCAGTTCAAGTCTAAAGCAGCAAAAAAAAAAAAAGTGCTATCTTTTAGTTTTATTTTATCTTTTATTTTTATTTTTATATGTAATATGATAGTTCCATTTGAAAATATTTGAGCTTGTTTTTTTTTGGTAAGGGAAAATATTTTAGCTTGTGATTCTCTGATAATAATAAAAGTACATCATAGCATCATTTATGATAAACGACATTAATTATATATAGGTAGCTCCACTCACGTTAATTTTAAATCTCTTTGTAATTTTTAAATGGATAAAAATTTTCAAGCTTCCTCGTTTCATGTGTTTCTTGATTAAATTTTAGAGTCATTTGTTTGTGTGTTTTTTTATGAGAAATTTTGTTGTTGGATCATTACCTAATGGAGCTTGAAAACACACAAATTTAACTAAATTTAATCAAGAAAACATGAGTTACAAAAAGCTTGAAGATGTTCATCTTTCTAAGAAATTAGGAATAAGATTTGGATTACTATAATTACGATTTTTTATAGGGTTAATACCATAGAAAACTCTAAATTGGTACAAATGTGAAATATCACAAATTATATTTTTGATTAATCACAAACTGGTAATCCTTGTGGTAAATTTACCCAAAACTAGTATATCATGTGACAAATTTATAAATCTTACAAAGCACTAATTTTTAACTTTTTGATGGACTAAATTGGAGTAAAATTAAAAATTTAGGTGTTATATTGCACATTTGCAATAGTTTAGTGATTAGATTGCATATCTGGCAATAGTTTAGCCAAGACTAGAGGTTATTTGTACTTTGCCTTAAGATCTTTAAGAGTCAAAATGCCTATTTAGAATGACATTTTTACTTATATTTCCTGCTTAAGCTAAGTTAATTTTTGACTCCTAGTTTCATATAACAAGGAAAAAAATCCTACGCGATGCTATTGGACATCCCCAACATATTTTCCCAACGCACTGTCCCAAATTTACCCTGTTTGCATTCTGTCCAACTCCATCTAGACTATGTTATGTGTTGTCTGATGCGAAAAATGAAGAACTATGGGCGATTGGATGCTAACGGAAGGTATATTTGGTATAATGATATTACTTTTGTGGATTCTGTAGGCTGAAAAAATAGTTTGTGATTTAATTATCGATTTTTTTCAAAAAATTTGTGAAATGTTTGAAAAATTCGTAACATGCAAATATTAACACATACTTTTGTGAATATAGTCCACATTTAAATTTTGCCATAGATAATTCATTGAGATGATATCATTAAAAACCCTAAATTGATACATTTATGATCAAATTTATCTTAAAATTTTTTTTTAATAAAAAAACTCCTAACTAATACTCTTTGCAAATTTACCTCCAAACTATTTTTTTTATCACAAAAAAATCTCAATTGATATATTTATGATAAATTATCTCAAACTAATACACTTATGATAAATTTATTTTCAATTAATGTTCGGTTTAAATTTGGTTGCCATACAAAAATCTCAAAGTGTGACAAAAAAAAAAGGGAAAAATCTAAATTGATATACTATATTGTGTCATCTAACTCAGTAATTTAATAATAAAATTCTAAAAAAATTAATAAAAAATTTTTTTTTTTTTTTATTATACATTATATTAATTTGAGGTTTTTCGTGATCATTTGTTAAGAATTTTTTTTTTCAATGTGTTTCTTTTGTTCTGCCTGTTTTGTTTTTCAGTTTTACAATTTGAGCTGACAAAACTACAAGCAGCAATTAGCGTGTCC
>JAGVVM010005408.1:0-33161 GCA_019149425.1 Psidium friedrichsthalianum | reverse complement strand
AGTCTCAACAGTTCCCTGGACTAATAGGTACGCCAGTGAACCTTTTCTTCATCCTTGCATCCAAGCACATTAGAATGCTTTCTCCAGCTGCTCGATCCCACCGGCAGCTACCTCAGGTCCCCTCCCTACCCGTAAACGTCGCGGGTTTGCACCTCACGAACTCTCCACAATGTGAGGGTCTGCCGCCCTCCATTACTCATGCCCATTATTTCCTCCATTGGCTCCATTGTCAGCGGCCTCAGCTGCTTGGGCAACAGTGGCATCTCTCTCAGCAGCTTGCCTACCCATCAAGGTTACTACTTCCGTCAGCTCCCCTCATCATTTCCTCAATCCTCGGGGTACTCCTTCAGTGCAAGGAGCCTTGAACTTGACGCACACAGCACTTTGGTCTTCTTTCTCCCTATTGCTCTGCCTTCTATTATCTCATCTCCACCTATACCAAATAAAATTCCCTTCGGAATTTTGGAACCCTAGGCTAACAACCAGCTTTTCGCCTGCTATCAGCGTCCTCACGCATAGTTATGCATGTAAAATTCGCTGTAGCTTTAAATGCAATTTGACTCGGAACACCTAGACTCCACCCTTTGTCATGTATAACCTAGAGCCAATCTATTTGCCTCCTCAACCTAAAAGCCTACGGGAGCCGCTCCTTTATCGGTCCTCTGCCCCGGCGACTCACATCCCCGCTCTCATCTTTCTTGGTGCGAACAGCTGTCCTAGGTTTATTCACCTCCAAGAGAGCCCCATTCCACATGTCCAAATACCTGCTTCATTACGGTTTTTGTAGGCGTCCCGTCAACCTGTCCCATAACCAGTCCTGACGGTACCCATCCAATAAAAGGTATGCCTGCCTTTTAAATCCCAAATCCTTTTAATTTTACATCGTTTTCGTTTTAACCAACCCACTTTGCTTTCCAATGTAGAAATCCATGCAATTGGGCATGATGGTCAAGGCAAGCGCGCAACAAAACCGACTAGGCATACAACTCACACACAGCAATACCTAACAACGTAGTACCATCAGCGATCCGCACTCACGCACGCCTACTCATAAGAGGTGGTCAAAAAAATGTTCTTGATACGGGGAACCTTCCTCCAGGGAGTCCTGTCGCGTCGGCAGGTGCGTGGGGCAAGGTGTGAGAAGCATCTAGAAATATACACACATAGACTCTCGCGTGAGGTTTAGGAAGGTAGATATAGTCATAATAAATGGATAGGGGTTCGCATTGGTCTAACTCTACAAACACATGCGCCAATCAGTTTATGCATTCTACCTTCCTAATCTCAGGTCTAGGTTCTGTCTATCTACTACCCAACATCATTAGCCTTATCACTCCAATTCCTCGAACGGTCCCTCGCTCGTAGCTACCTTGCATCGATACCACTCAAGCGGGGATGTCACGCCCCGAACCCTACGGGCTCGCGACTCTCGCTTGTCCACACGTGATGAGTTTCGCGTGCGCCTGGCCTACGATTAGCGACGTCCCAGGATGCTCATCGCGGCCAGACACGCTATAGACCAAACAACATAACTTGCGGAAGCGAGCCTTCTATACATACAAGCATACATATGAAAATGGGGTAGTAACGTACTGACTAGAACACACATACAAAAACATCATTTCATATATATATATTTAAGCGTTAGGTACAGACCCCAAAAATGAAACATATGCTAAGGACCAAAACCCTACGCTCTGACGACTAGACTCGACTCGGATGCGGTCACTCCTGCGGCTCCTCCTCGGGTCGTAGTCTGCCCAGGGGTCGTCCTCCTCCTCTGGATCTGCCTCCATGTCCTCGCCCTCCTCGTGGCCGTCGACCTCCATGCGACCTGGGGACGGCAGCTCTACCATCGGGTCGGGATCCACCACCTCACCTCCATAGGCGGCGGGTGAAGGAGTCCCAGGGTCGTCCTCCATAGGTACATGGGGCATCGCGAAGGGTCCCTCAAAACCAAACATACCCTCTCTCATCCATGGCCTCGAATCTATAGGGTACAAATGTGGGTTACCCTGATCTACCCAGATGGTGGTCAGTCGTCGCTCCCAGAGGACAGCGTCCTCATCCACGGCTGGTGATCTCGGTCTCTATCTACACGGGCAGTCCAAAAAGTATAGGGGGCTCGGCCATCACTGGCGTCTGGATCTGTAACAAGGCACCCACCGCCAGTGAGTCGAGGACTCAGCAGCTCACCACTAATCCTAGCGTAGGATAGGGTATACCAGTAGGTTCGTCCTATCCAGTAACAGGGTTTCGCTAACTAAGTCGAGTACCCTCATTGGTTGTAGATACCCAACCCAACGCATGAACATTTAAATACGCGTAACAATGCAATCGTAACACGCAAACAGGCAGTCAACATGCAATTTCAGCAATCATATGCAAAGACTAATGCATGCTTCAGTTTGCCTCAGATGATCCCGGTGGATCCTGCCGGCTTATCCCTCCGATTCCCATCAGGGCCCATCCCACTGTGCCACTCGGCATCATGTCTCAACTGCGTATGGTACGCCTTACGTTGGCCACGCTTATCCCTCTATTTCCCCGCGTAAACGACGCCTCAGGGCTCATCCCACATGTCACTCCTTTAGGTGACTCATGCCATGCTCACGGTACATGATGCTCAGACAATTTCAACCACGCATCAATCACAGAGCATGCAATCCAGTGGTTTCAAACGCAACGTGGCATGACAATTTAACAATGGTTCTAACAAACTCATAATCATCGGGTACGCCACAGATAGAACTGATGTTCTACACGAAGTTTCCGACCAACTGGATTCCGTTAGGTACCCCACGTAGTTATGTTAGACATTCACGTCCTCCTGAAACAGACTCTCACTTGGACTCAATCCAATTTGGCTTGATGGCTCGACCCAACCTGGTCCTTGCCATTCACCCTTGGTCCAACGTCGACCCACAATTAGAGTTGAGGATACCCTTTTGGGTCCTATTTAGCTCTTATTGAATTTAGCTAAGCCACATAACTAAGGCCCAATCGTCCTTTCTTAAAATTGGCCCATTAAATTAAGTTAGGCCCATTTTGGGTCTAAGGCCCCATTTACTAATCATAAGCCCATAATTTAATTATAAGTAATTAATTAATTTAAGGCCCATTATTTTTATAAATTTCGGGTAGGGCCCAAGCCCATGTTTTAAAGTAAGCTTATTAG
This sequence comes from Psidium friedrichsthalianum, assembly GCA_019149425.1. Lineage (NCBI taxonomy): Eukaryota > Viridiplantae > Streptophyta > Magnoliopsida > Myrtales > Myrtaceae > Psidium > Psidium friedrichsthalianum. The sequence goes on along the minus strand of JAGVVM010005408.1, from coordinate 29,983 downwards.
GCCCATTTTAGCTTAATTGGGCCCACTTACCAACCCTAAGCCCATGTACACTATTGGGCCCTAAATTTCTATGTTCAAGACTATGATTAAGGCCCAATTCCCTCAAATTTTCGTCCATTTAAGGCCCACCATTAATACATAAGCCCACCAAGTTCTAATTTGGCCCAATTAGCTTGGAAATTTTCCCCTAAGCCCAATAGCATTCTTCGCCCTTCATTGCTCACGCCTAAACCATCAATAGCAGCCCACAATTAACATTTCCAAGGCCCAATCTCCTTCCAAATGCACCACACGCTCGGCCCAAACATTCTAGCCCACTTGAGTCTAATGTTCATTAGGCATAATCACACATCATAGCCTCTAATTATAATCACCAGCCCTTAATATACCATTCACCCACACACATACACGGCTAGCCTAGGCGCCAAGATTATGGAGTAGAACTTACCTAGATGAGTTGAAATTGACGGGGGATGCGGCTTGGGCTCCGGCGGCCGACGAATTCCACGGCCACGGGAGGAGGCGGCGACGTTGGCTGGTCCCGGCGACTTGTGGGGGCTGTCCACGTCCAAAACAGAAGTGAGAACAATAGAGGAGCAAGGGGACATGGGGAAACCAGCCACGGTGGCCGGACGATGATGGAATGACGGCGACGTGGGCGGCGGCCGAACACGTCGAGAGAGAGAGAGAGAGAGACTAAGGCTTAGTCGGGGTTCATGGTGGCCTCAATGCCATAGAAACCAGCAAGAAGAGAGGCACGAAACGCACCTAGATGGCGGCGTGGAAGGATGAGGCCGACGGTGACGATGGGAGGCGGTGACGGCGGCTTCACAGGCGGACGGAGGGGGAGGCCGAGAGATGAGAGGTCACGAGAGGGAGAGGGAGAGATGGAGGGTGACGACCGAACAAGTGAGGGAGGAGAGAGAGAGAGAGAAGGATTATAATGGAATGAATTAAAGGAAAAATAGGTAATAGTGGGCTTAGGTTGGGGAATAGTGACATGGAGGTGATTATTGTACTTTGACATGATGTGATTGATTGGCTTTGGAAATTATGCCATGATTGATTGATGGATGTGATGGATTGATTGATGTGACATCCGATTGATGTGACATCTGATTGGACTTGCCTCGATATGCGTGCCAAATGCACCGATTAGGTCCCAAGCGCGAACGAATTTCGGTCTGGATTTGGTTTCGTTCTACCGTATTTACTCTCAAAAATCCTAATTTATCTAATTCTAAGGACTGAGCATTTACCGGGGGCATTTCGGTAATTTCCATTCACGTCTTACTTCTCGACGTGCACCGGCTGTCTGCTCTTCGGGCGACGTTTTTGAAACTCAATCCATTTCTCCATTGTGGTTATCTTACTAATTTCGATTGTCCAAATGTCGGATTTCATTTTGTGGTCAATTTCATTAAATATCGACTCTGTCTCAGTTTCAGACCAACGGGCGGCTGATTGGGAAAAATTCCCAGATAGCCTTTCCCCTTCGGTTAGTCATCCCAGGGTAGCTAATCCTGAGTGATCGTCGACCAGAGTGTACTAATGAAGCATTTCCATTCACTTAGAATTTCCGACAAATGGGTCGAATTTTCATACTGTCACAATGACAGATACGAGTTTGATACGTATGAGACGCGGGTTGGATCCATCTGGGTCGTATGAGGTTGATTGATTGTGTACTTGGCATTGCATATTGTTCATTGGTGTTGGTTGTTAATTTCTCTCCTCATACGTGTGCCATTTATATCTTGCTATTGCATGGTTACGGTTTGTTCGAACCCTGAACTGTTGTTGATCCTTCGTGAGAGTGGGCCTAGGGTGAGGTAACCGAGAACCCTAGACTATTGGTTAGGCAAAACCTGCTAGTATACTCTATCCTACACTAGGATTAATGGTGAGCTTACTGAGTCTTCAACTCAATGGCGGTGGTTGCCATCTTTTCAGATCCCAGACCCTAGTGATGGCCGCACCCTCTGTGCTTTTTGGACTGCCCGTACAGATAGAGACGAAGTCACCCATTACGTGGATGAGAACGCTACCCTCTGGCACCGACGACTGACTACCATATGGGTGGACCAGGGCAACCTTCTTTTGTTCCCCATATGTTCGAGGCCTGGATGAGAGAGAGAGAGGGAGAGTTTGGTTTTGAGGGCCCCCTGCGAGATGTCCCTATCCCCGAGGAGGACGACCCCACACTCATGCGACCTGCTACCTATGGAGGTGAGGTCATTGACCCAGACCCGATGGTGGAGCTGCCATCCCCGGGTCGCATGGAGATCGATGGACATGAGGAGGGAGACGCCATGGATACCGAGTCCGAGGAGGAGCATGACCCCTGGGCAGACTACGACCCCAAGGAGGAAGAGCCGGAGGAGTGATTCCGCCAGATGCCAAGTCTAGGTCATGTGTGGTTAAGCGTAGGACTTTTGTACTGTAGTGTGTATTTCCTTTTGGGAGTCTGTACCTAACGCTTATGATGTTATATATATATATGTGCTAACGTTTATCGTGTCTATCTTCCTCACTAGTTACCCCATTGTCGTGTGCATGCATGTTTGGGATTTGGAGAATAGCTTCCGCAGGTGTAAGTTGACCGACTGATGCCTTGTCTGGTCGCAATGGGTATCCTGGGCCGTCGCGTGTCGTGAACCAGGCGAGTGCGAAAGTGATAAGGTATGAGTGGCGGGATGCCGCGAGCCCGTAGGGTTCGGGGCGTGACACCAATTCAGCGCATTAGGCCTTAGAACTCACGCCCAAGCCCACTACCATGAAAACCAACTTAGGCTCATTAAGCCCAACTAGTTCAAATTGGCCCAAACTAGCTATCTAGCCCATTTACCACTCTTGCCCTCTTATCCATGGCCCCATCTCACATCCACAGCCCATATGTGTCACCCTCACACCTATTTTCGGACCACCAAGCCCATGAAACAGCCCGCTCATCCAAAATCCAACAACCAACTTAAACCGTTCTAACGATTTTCACATTTTCTAATCAATATGCATGCCATAAACCACCTAACAACCAAATCAACATCACATACTATATTCCTAGGCCAAGATTAGTAGGTTTGCTTACCTAGAATGGGCTGGAACGACGACGAGGACGGCGAGGCCCAAAATGGCCGAATGGGTGCTCACGGCCCAAGAGAGATGAGGTGGCGGCGTGAGCTGTTCCGGTGGTTCCGAGGGACTCCAAGGGCCTAAAATGTGACATTCTAGATTTTCGACCCATTTTCAGAATTTATAAATAGAATGGATATATTTAATTAATACGCTCTAATTAAGCCTCACTCGAGCCCGATCAACTCGAAATGACTAACCGAAGGGGAAAGGCTATCTAGGACCTTAAAGTTCGTGGACCTAATAGGTCGATACGCGTAACTCCTAAACAGCCGCCCGTTGATCTGAGGATTCGACAGAGTCATAATTTAATGGATTTGGCCACAAAATGAATTCCGATCTTGGACAATTGAATTTTTATTATGGTTACAATGGAGAATCGAATTTAGTTGTAGAAACGTCGCCACTTGGGCAGACAGTTGGAGAACATCACGAAGCAAGACGTGGGATAGAATTTACCGAACTGCCCCCGATCGATGCTCAGTCCTTAGAAATAGAATGATTAGAATTATTATAGAATGAGGGCGTCAGTGTAGTAGAATTCTCAGTCCGAGGTTCGTTCGCGCTCGAGACCCGATCTGTGCATTTGGCACGCATCCCGAGGCAATATCCCATCAATCAATCAAGTCAAATCACACAATTTTCTAGACAATCAAGCACATCCATCAAGGTTATATCAAATATTAAAAACCCCTCCACCAATTCCACTAATTCAATTTGAAATTTTGTCCCCATCTTCATTATAATCTCTCCACACACTCTCTCTCCCTCATTCCCTCTCGAGTTTCGGCCAAACCCTCCTCCTCCTCTCCTCTCCCGAAGCCCTCTCTTCCTCTCGCGTCTTCTCGGATTCCAGTGTGCACCCGGACGAAAACGGCTCGTTCGTGCTCGTCCGAAGTCCAAATGACTCCCCGTTTTCTCCCACACGACCGTAAAATGAAGGGCTTCGAAGATGTACAAGCCTCTTCCCAAGATCTAGCCCAAAACCCCCTCGAAATGAAGCAAAACCATGACCCTTCTCTAGCTCGGACTTTCCTGCAGCCACCCAACTTTAACCGGCCACCAAAGAAAATCCAACCGTTGGATCTCCGTGATTTTTTCATATGTCATAGATCTATCCAAGGTGAGTTCATGGAACTTTGTTTCACTCTGATCCGATATTTTTTTGGCCTCTGTTTGTGCGTTTCCGTCAAGGTCGTCGAAACTGTTTTTCATGGCCTGTTTCACGTTTTGTATTCCGTGGACATAATCTGGCCTTGGGGACCTAGGGGACTTATATTAATGTTATTTTCTTGTTGTCTAGCTTGATTTGGCCTCGGTTTAGACCTTAATCAGCCCCTTGCCGCCATGTTCCTCCTTCTTGGCCGTGAGCTCTTCTTCGGCCACCGTGGGTCTTTGCCGTCGTCATCGTCATTCAAGCTTCATTCCGGTAAGCAATCTACTAATATTATCCTAGGAATATTGTATATGATTTGGTTTGGATGGTAGATTACATAGCATATGCGGATGGTTAGAAAAGTGTGTAAATGGTTAGGTCGGTTTAGGCCTCGAGAGTGAGCGGGCTGTTTCGTAGACTCGGGACATGATATTGGGCATGAGAGTAGTGTGAATGGGCTGTAGAAATATTATTGGGTGCGGATGTGAGAGGTAAGATTGATTATCGGGCTAATTAGTCAATTTGGGCCTAAATGGGCTAGTTTGATTTGATCGGCTTAGGTTGTAATCTCTTAGGTGATGGGTTAGGCTTTAGTTATTAGGCTTAGTGGGCTGTCCGAGAAAGGATTTGAGTGAAAATCTTGCAAGCCCAAGTGTGGTCATGGGCCACGAGTCAATTCGGGCTTAAATGGACTAGTTTAATCAAATGGGCTTAAGGTGCAATTTCTTGTGTAGAGGCTTGGGCTTGGTTCATTGGACTTAGGGGGCTGTCCTAAGAATGATTTGAGTGGAAATTTGTGAGCCCAAGTGTGGTTGTCAACCGAGAGTCAATTTGGGCTTAATTTGGGCTAGCGTGATCCAATGGACTTAAGGTGTGGTTTCATGCGTGATGAATTGGGCTTGATTTAATGGGCTTAGAGACCTATCCATGGTTTGATGTGAGTGAGTTTGTGAGCCCAAATATGAGGCAACGAGTCGCGAATGAAAGAATAGGGATTATGGGTCGAATTGGACAAATGGGCCCGAAGAGCTTAACGCGTGAAATCGAGTGGGCAAGTTGATCTTGATCTAAAGAACGTAGAATTCAGTTCATGGAGGAACTAAAAGGGAAATTTGGGAGTCTGAGTATGATTAGTAGGCCATGAGTGAATGATGGACCTAGAATGGACTTGAGAGGAACTTGAGCCGAGAAGGCTAGGTTGTTTACGTTCGATGCCTTGTTAGTAATTAATTGAATATATGCCTTGATGAATATGTTTTGCTATTAACTTGTGACATGCCATGTTATGCACGTACATTGAATGGTTCGCCTGGAAGTTGTGCTCTATACCTGTGATGAGTTGCCCATTTATTGTACATGAGAATATGGGGCATGTGGCATATGTGACGTGCATTGATTTGGTTGTGAGCATGGCATGCATTCACGTGCGGCGAGATAAGGGTGAGAATGGCCCTAAGGTGTGTTTACGCGGGAAGTTGGAGAGATAAGCGTGCCAGCCCGATGTGCTGGGTCGGGGCACGATGCGCCCGGACGTGCGCGGCATGGGTAACTGGAGTGATAAGTATGCCAACCTGAGGCGTCCCACACGCGGGTTGGGGTATGGGCCCGAGGGGCCGGACTTGATGCGTTTATTGCTGGTCAAACGGTATTCTGATACCGGGCATTGAGCATTGAGCATTATGCAGCGAGCATTGAGCACTGAGTTTGGAAACATGGCATGTTTCGTTCGTACATTTTTGGCATGTGGATTTATTCTCTGGCTATGCATGAATTGCTAAGTTGATTGGGCCACGTTCATTGTACTCTATTTATGTCACTGTCGAGAGAGCCGATTTAGAGAGTGCCGATTAACCCTAGAGTTACAGGTTAGGGCCGAACCGATGAATATACTTTATCCTACGTTATGATTAGTGTGACGGTCTGAAAATTCGACCCAAATATCGAGATTTCAAAATGAAAGGAAATGTTCCATTAATACACTCTAATCGATACTCACTCAGGATTAGCTACCCTCGGATGACTAACCGAAAGGGAAAGGCTACCTGGGGAAAATTTGCCAAACAGCCACCCGTTGGTCTAAGATTTCGATAGAGTTGATATTTAATAGATTTGACCACGAAATGAATTTCGATTTTGGACAATCGAATCTCTAAGGTAGTCACAATGGAGAAATGGATTCAGTTGCAGAAACGCCACCAGAAAAGCAGACAGCCGGTGTACGTCGCGAAGCAAGACGTGGGCAGAAAATTACCGAAATACCCCCGGGAATGCTCAGTCCTCAGAATTAGGTTAAATAGAATTATTTTAGAATGGACGTCATAGAACGAAATCAATTCCAGTTTGAAATTCGTTCGAGCTCGGGACCCGATCGGTGTACTTAGCACGCATTTCGAGGCGAAGTCAAATCAATGTCATATCAATCAATGTCCCATCAATCAAATCAATCCATCAATCACACAAGTCCCAATGCAAATCAATCAAGTCATATCAAGTACAAGCATCATATCACATAAACCCTCATACCAACCCCACTAGCCAATTTTGAATTTTATTAAACCTATTATAATCTCTACTCTCTCTCTCCTCTCCCCCATTTCACTCGGCCGAACCAACCATCATCTCTCCCTCTCTTCCTCCCGGTCTTCTTCTTCTTCTTCTTCCCCTTCGACCCTCCTTCGTCCGCCGGCCACCGCCAGCTCCGTCGCAGTCGTTCCACGCCCGGCCGCCACCACCACTCATCCTCCTTGTCTTGGTAAGCCTCCTCAACCCTTCATCTCATCTTTTCCATGGCCATGAGGCCTTCCCTTGGGCCGACCAAACCGTGACCTCACTCTCCCTCTCTCGGGTTTCTCCAGCCGGCGCCACCTCCAACGCCACCATCTTCGCCCGTCACCGGCCACCGTCGGCCACCACCAGCCTTGCCCACACCTTGGTAAGCCTCTTGACTTCCTTTCCTTCATTCTCGCGGTTGGACAGTCCCGTTTGGAGCCCCACCAGCCCGCTTCTCCCTTCGTCCGTCGTCGTCGTCGGTTGCACCGTGAGAGCGCGGGTTGTCCAAGCTTGCTCCGCTCGCTCCCTCAACCACACTAACACTCGAGACTAACATATTTAGGTCTTGGAAGACCCACGAGGATGCCGGAACAGCCGCCCAAGCCGCCGCTCCCCCCCTGTGCCGTGAACCAAACCGGTCGCCCGGAGTTTCCGCCTTCGTCGCCTTCATTTTCGGCCCACATAGGTAAGCAAATCCACTAATTGTGGCTTAGGAATATAGTATATGTGTGTGGTTCGCTTGATTAGTGATTTTGGTCTAAGTAGATTAATAGAAAATGGGTGATCATAGTTAGAACTAATTGGGCCGGTTTGGGTACTCCATTGAATGGGCTAAATCGTGGGCTGGTTAACTTCAATTGGCCCTTTTTGGGCCCAAACAATCGTATTGGACTTAATAGGTGTCACGCCCCGAACCCTACGGGCCCGCGACGTCCCTCGGCTCAGTCAAACACCTCTGCGTGCGCCTGGCCTACGAATCACACGACGATCCAGGACGCTCGTCGCGGCCAGACGACGCCAACGTAAAACGACAAAACTTGAAACCTGCGGAAGCGTGCCTTCTATACATGCATACATACACAAGATGATGGGGGTAGTACACAAAAGAAGTGATACACATACAAAACACCATATCATATATATATATGGACCAGCGTTAGGTACAGACCCCAAAAAGAGATACACACTATGATCAAAGCCCTACGCTCGGACGACCTAAACTCGACGTCTGATGCGGTCACTCCTACGGCTCCTCCTCTGGGTCGTAGTCTGCCCACGGGTCGTCCTCCTCCTCGGGGTCTGACTCCATATCCTCGCCCTCCTCGTGGCCATCAACCTCCATGCGACCTGGAGATGACAGCTCTGCCATCGGGTCTGGGTCCACCACCTCTCCTCCATAAGTAGCAGAATGGAGAAGACCAGGGTCCTCCTCCATAGGCACGGGGGCATCGCGATGAGGTCCCTCAAAACCGAACAGGCCCTCTCTCATCCAAGCTTCGAACCTATGGGGTACAAAATGAGGGTCTCCCTGATCTACCCAGATGGTAGTCAGTCGTCGCTCCCAGAGGACAGCGTCCTCGTCTACATGCTGGGTAATCTCAGTCTCGATTTGCACGGGCAGTCCAAAAAGTACAGGGGGCTCGGCCATCACTGGCGACCTGGATCTGAAAATGCGGCAACCACAGCCAGTGAGTCGGAGACTCAGCAAGCTCACCACTAAACCTAGCGTAGGATAGGGTATGCAAATGGGGTCGGTCCTATCCAATGGACTAAGGTTTCGGGTCATCTAATTCGGGTACACTCTCCAACTCAAAAAAAGCACCACACCCCAAAACAGGAGTACCCAGACTGCGCAGGTATATACATCATGCATATCAAATATGAACGGCCAACAACGGTCAATGGCAGCACGCAAAATGCAAACCGAATGCATGATTCAGTCTGCCTCAAATGATCCCAGTGGATCCTGTCTACTTATCGCTCCATTCCCATCAGGGCCCATCCAACAGTGCCACTTGGCAATATCTCAACTGCGTTCGTTACGCCTTACGTTGGTCACCCTTTATCTCTCCATTTCCCCGCGTAACTACGCCTCAGGGGCTCATCCAACATGTCACACTCCAGGTGACTCATGCCATGCTCACAGTACAGAATGTGCAGACAATTTCACAATGCATCGATCACAGAGCAGGCAATTTCATAGGTCTCACAAGCAACGAGGCAAAGCAACATAACATTTTGACAACCAGTCAACAACCCATATTCATCGGGTGTCACAAGTGGACCTAGTGCCCTGCACAAACTTTCACGGTCTACTGGGTTCAATTCGGGTACCTCACATGATTATGGCCCTATTGTTCTCACTCTTAGAACTGGCCCATCAGATAAGCTAAGCCCATCAAGGTATAAGGCCCATTAAAGTAGGTCGGCCCATTAAGATATGTTAGGCCCATTAAGCCAAGTTGGGCCCATTCAATTAAGTTGGGGCCCATTAAGGTTCAAGGCCCATTAACCATACATAAGCCCATAATTTGATGATAGGTAGTTAATTAATTCAAGGCCCATTATCATTAAAATTTTCGTGTAGGGCCCAAGCCCATAATTGAAGGTAAGCTTAAAAGGCCCATTATGGCCCATTTGGGCCCAATTCAAGTCCCTAGGCCCATGTACACTATTGGGCCCTTAAAATTTTAAGTCCAAGCCCTTATTAAGGCCCAATTAACTCAAATTTTCGTCCATTTAAGGCCCGTTATTTTATTTAAGCCTACCAATGTCAATTTGGCCCATTTAGCTTGGAATTTAACCCCTAAGCCCATTAGTACCCATCGGCCCATCGTTTACACGCCTAAATCATCCAATTGCAGCCCATAAAATGTTTCGTGCCCATTTCAAAACAATAGCCCCTCATTCGGCCCAATGCCCTAATTAGCCAATTAGTCTAACATAAACTAGCTTAATCCATGTATTATCCACCATAATCCATCCACCATAGTCCTTAAGGCAACAACCTAGCAAGCATACATCAAGCCTAGACTAAGATTAGAGGATATGCTTACCTAGATGGGCTGGTGGTGGCGGCGACGACGGAGGAGACACCGTGCGGTCGTTGGAGGCTCACGGCCGACGGGGAGAGGGGCGGTTCGGGGGGTCCGGCGGTTCCAATGGACTTCCAAGGCCTAGAAATGGTAGCTTCGGATGTTAGTGTAGTCGAGGGGCGGGACGACCGACAGCCCGTGCTCTCACGGTGCAACGACGGCGACGAGAGGAGAGAGGAAGGAGCGGCTGATGGGGTCCCAACCGAGATGGTCCAGCCTTGAAAAATGAAGAAAGGAAGTCTAGGGAGCTTACCAAGGTGAGGAGGGTCGGTGTGGCGGTGGACGGCAACGACGGCGGAGCTCGAGGGCGGCTAGCGGAGCTCAAACCGAGAGAGAGAGTCGGTGAGGTCTTGGTCGGCTCCAAGGGCTCTCATGGCCACGGGATGAAGAGAGAGGGAGTAGAGGAGCTTACCGTGACGGGATGGTGGGTGCTCCACGACGGCGGCGGACGGACGACGAGCGGACGGTGGGCGGCTCAACGACGACGACGGAGGGAGAAGGAGGTGAAGAAGCCGGAAGAAAAAGGGGAGGAGAGAGGAGGGAGAGTGGCCGGCCGAAAGTGTGAAAGAAGAGAGAGAGAGAGAGCAAGATTATAATCCCTTAAAACAAAAATAAAGATTATAGTGGGTTTGGTGGAATAGTGACATGGATGTGAGTGATTGATTTGCATTGGGAATTGAACAATGATGATTGATTGATGATGGATTGAATGATTGATGTGCCATGATTGATGTGACAACTGATTTGACTTGCCTCGATTTGCGTGCCAAATGCACCGATCGGGTCCCGAGCGCGAACGAATTTCGGACTGGATTTGGTTTCGGTCTATCGAATTCACTCTCAAAAATCCTAATTTATCTAATTCTAAGGACTGAGCATTTACCGGGGGCATTTCGGTAATTTTCCATTCACGTCTTGCTTCTCGACGTGCACCGGCTGTCTGCCCTTCAGGCGACGTTTCTGAAACTGAATCCATTTCTTCATTGTGTTTATCTTACTAATTCGATTGTCCAATGTCGGATTTCATTTTGTGGTCAATTTCATTAAATACCGACTCTGTCTCAGTCTCAGACCAACGGGCGGCTGATTGGGAAAAATTCCCAGATAGCCTTTCCCCTTCGGTTGGTCATCTCAGGGTAGCTAATCCTGAGTGAGCGTCGATCAGAGTGTAATAACGAAGTGTTTCCATTCATTTAGAAATTCCGATAAATGGGTCGAATTTTCAGACTGTCACAATTCTTCCCTCCTTATAAAAATTTCGTCCTCGAAATTTACAGTCTATAAGTCCTTACTTAAAATAGAAATTACACTTGATATTCAAACAAATAGGGTATTTCTTCTTCATCTCGTCTTCACTTTCCCAAGTGGCTCCTTCAGTTCCATGGTGTTCCCAGATGACCTTGACCAAAGGTATCGTCTTGTTCCTCAGTACTTGCTCCTTTCGATCTTCAATCCTGACTGGCCTTTCCACGTACGAGACTCGGTCATCCATTTCAATGACTTCATGATCGAGTATATGGCCAGGATCCGGCTCGTACTTCCTCAGCATCGACACATGGAATACGTTGTGGATCTGCGATAAGTTTGGCGGCAGTGCCAGACGATAAGCCAGTGTCCCGATCTTTTCCAAAATCTCGAATGGCCCAACGAATCTGGGACTCAGCTTTCCCTTCTTGCCAAACCGAGATAATCCTCGCATCGGCGACACCTTCAGAAATACATGGTCTCCAACTTGGAACTCCAATGGCTTACGTCTCTTGTCTGCATAGCTCTTCTGTCTACTCTGGGCAGTCCTCAGTCTATCTCTGATCACCTTGACTGCCTCTACTGACTGTTGAACCAACTCTGGGCCTGTTATACTTTTCTCGCCAACTTCGTCCCAACAGATTGGTGTCCTGCAGGCCCTTCCATACAAGGCTTCGAACGGTGCCATCTGATGCTCTGTTGGTAACTGTTGTTGTAGGCGAACTCCACTAAGTGTAATTGCTCCTCCCAGCCACCTTTGAAGTCTATTACACACGCTCTCAGCATGTCCTCCAGCGTTTGTATGGTCCTTTCCGACTGACCATCGTCTGAGGGTGGTAAGCTGTACTGAATCTTAACTCTGTCCCCAAGCACCCTGCAGACTCTTCCAAAATGTGGCTGTGAAGCGAGGATCTCGATCCGATACAATGCTTACTGGCACTCCATGCAGTCTTACAATCTGTCTCACATACAGTTCAGCCAGTTTCTCCAATGTGGAATCCTTTCGCACTGCAATGAAATGCGCAGACTTGGTCAATCTGTCCACTATCACCCAGATTGAGTCATTTCCTCTCTGACTTCTTGGCAATCCCGTCACGAAATCCATGGTGATGTGCTCCCATTTCCACTCTGGGATCTCCAATGGTTGCAGCAGCCCTCCAGGCTTGCAATGTTGCGCCTTCACTTGTTGACACGTCAAGCACTTGGCTACATGTTTAGCCACATCCACCTTCATTCCATTCCACCAGTAGTGCTGACGCAGATTCTGGTACATTTTCGTACTCCCAGGGTGGATACTATAATTGCTCCTGTGAGCCTCAGCCAAGATCCTTTCCTTCAACTCTTCGTCGTTTGGCACACACAATCGCCCTTTAAACTTCAATATTCCGTCTTCAGTCACTTGAATTCCTCCTTCCTTTCCTCTGCATCCATCACCACGATCTTCTGAATATCAGGGTCCGTAGACTGCAACTCTTTAATCCTCAATTGAATCTCGGGTTCAATCTGTAAAGTGGCCATCAAGCTTGAGAGGCTTCCTACCTCGACCTTGAACTCAGAGTCTCTGATTTCTTCCAACAGCGTCCATTCCTTTACCATCATATGCGCGATGCTCGACTTTCGGCTCAGAGCATCCGCCACCTTATTCGCCTTTCCTGGATGGTACAGGATATCGCAGTCATAGTCCTTCAGCAGTTCCATCCATCGACGCTGTCTCATGTTCAGTTCCTTCTGCGAGAACAAATACTTCAGGCTCTGGTGATCTGTATAAATCTGGAACTTCTCTCCCACCAGATAGTGCCTCCAAATCTTCAGGGCAAACACGATCGCAGCTAACTCCAGGTCATGCGTCGGATAATTCATCTCGTGCGGCCTCAGCTGTCGAGACGCATAAGCCACTACTCGTCCATGCTGCATTAGAACACATCCCAGACCTCTTAGCGAAGCATCGCTGTAAATCTCAAATCCTCCAGGTCCGGATGGGATGGTCAACACTGGTGCGGAAGTCAATCGATCCTTCAACTCCTGAAAACTTTCCTCGCACTTCGCTGTCCATTCAAACTTCGACTCCTTCTTCAACAATCTTGTCATCGGAGCGGCTATCGCGGAGAACCTTTCCACGAAGCGTCTGTAATATCCAGCCAATCCAAGGAAGCTTCGCACCTCAGTCACGGTCGTTGGCCTCGGCCATTTCTCCACAGCTTCGATCTTTGCTGGATCTACTGATATTCCTTCGCCAGACACTATATGTCCAAGGAACGCCACTCTATTGAGCCAAAACTCACACTTGCTGAACTTGGCGTACAGGAATGCTCCCTTAGTGTCTGTAGAACAATCCTCAAGTGTTCTTCGTGGTCTTCAGAATTCTTCGAATACACCAAAATGTCGTCGATGAAGACTATCACGAATCGATCCAAAAATTCCTTGAACACTCTGTTCATCATATCCATGAACGCGGCTGGGGCATTCGTCAATCCAAATGGCATGACCGTGAACTCGTAATGCCCATATCTGGTCCTAAAAGCAGTCTTCGGGACATCCTCCTTCTTGATCCTCAATTGGTGATAGCCTGTCCTTAGGTCTATCTTGGAGAACACACACGCTCCTTCCAGCTGATCAAACAGATCATCAATCCTTGGCAGAGGATACTTGTTCTTGACCGTCACTTGGTTCAGCTGTCTGTAGTCTATACACAGCCTCAACGAGCCATCCTTCTTCTTAACAAATAGCACCGGAGCTCCCCATGGCGAAGCACTGGGGCGGATAAATCCTTTATCCAGTAGCTCTTGCATTTGCACTTTCAATTCCTTCAGCTCAGACAGTGCCATCCTATACGGTGCTTTTGAGATTGGCTCAGTTCCAGGTGCCAACTCAATCACAAACTCCACTTCACGCTCTGGTGGCAAACCAGGCAACTCCTGAGGGAATACATCAGGGTATTCTCTTACTACAGGCACTTCCTCTAACTTCACTTCTTGAGCCGACGAATCCGTCACTGATGCCAAAATCCTAGACAACCTTCGTTCATCAGTTGGTCGCTTCTAACGACGAAATCCAAGGAATCGGTTCCTCCTCGATTCCCCATAAATTCATACCCAGGGGCCTACTGGGTTAAGTCTTATTACACTTCTACTGCAGTCAATAACTGCCCCATGTCTAACCAACCAATCCATGCCAACAATTACGTCGAAATCATACATGGGCAGGACAGCTAAATCAATCTCCTCAACTCTATCGCCCAAGGCTATCTTACACCCCTTACACCCTAACATGATAATCACTCTATCTTTCAACGGGGTGGTTACATGCAGGGTCACATCCAAGGGTCTAACATCTAATCCAGCCAATTCAGCAAAACGTGCAGATACAAAGGAATGTGACGCTCCAGGATCAAATAAGGCATACGCAGCATGACCACAGAGAGAAACGGTACCTGTGATCACCCCTGGCGCGTTCTCAGCATCCTTGCGCGCTACTGCGTAGACTCGTCCCTGAGCAGGTGGACGGTTCAGGTTCACTTGTGGAGCGGTCACGGTCTGCTGCTGCTGCTGCTGGAACTGCGGTCTTGGGTTCTTCGGGCAGTTCCTCAGGAGGTGTCCCAACTGTCCACAGCCAAAACATCCTCCAGTCTTCTTCGGGCAGGGGTTGTTTCCATGCCTCCTGCCACAGTCACGGCAGTTCTGATTCCCAGGGTGTGATGGCTTTCCCAAAGTTCTTCTCGCAGGTGGGACGAACCTGCGGGTGTCCCTCATCGGCCTCTTGCCGAAATTTCTGTTGTCCCTTCCAGGCATAAACCGCGATCCAGATGCGGCAGCCTTCTCCTGCAGGTCTCGCTCTATTGCCAGGGCTCGCTCATACATCTCGTTATAGTCCCTCAGCCCGTGGCGATCAGCATACTCTTCAGTTCAGGCCTCAGTCCTTCTCTGAACCTTCTGGCCTTGTCCCATGGGTCCTCAATCAGCCTCCGAGCGAACTTGGATAATCTGGCAAACTCGCCCTCATACTGGTCCACAGTCATAGGTCCTTGGCGAAGCCTGATAAACTCCTCCATCTTTCTCTCCTAGGCTGCTTCAGAGAAGTATTTCCCATTAAAGGCTGCACAGAAAGCAGCCCAGTTTGGCCTCATGCCATCAGGAAAGACTCGTCCTCGGGTGGCCTTCCACCAGTCATCTGCAGTGCCCTGGAGCTGATAGGTCGCCAGGGAGACCTTTTCTTCATCCGTGCATCCCAGCACAGTAAAGGCTTTCTCCAGCTGCTCGATCCACAAGGCAGCTACCTCAGGTCCTCCAGTGCCATCAAACTTCGATGGTTGCAGCTTCAGGAACTGCTCCACGATATGATGGGTCTGACGTCCTCCCCATGCCCATTGCCCCCATTGGCTCCATTCGCAGCGGCCAAGGCGGCCTCAGCTGCTTGGGCAACGGTGGCAGCTCTCTCAGCAGCTTGCCTACCCATCAAATTGCTAACCTCGGTCAGCACCCTCATCATCTCCTCTATTCTCGGGTCTCCTTCAGGTGCAGGAGCCCTTGAGCTTGATGCAGCCAGCACTGGGTCTTCTGCCCCTATTGCTCATCCTTTCGACTACCTCTCACCTAAACCCAATAAAATTCCATTCAGGAATTTGAAATCCTAAGACTAACAATCAAGCTTTCGCCTACTGTCGCGTCTACTGACATGAACATGCATGTAAAGTTCGCTGCAGCTTTTAATGCAATTGGACTCGGAAGACACCTAGACTCACCCTGACGATGCCCAACCCAGGCCACTCTGTTCGCCACCTGAACTAGAAGCCTGTCGGGAGCCGCTCCTTGATCGGGTCTCTGCCCCGGCGACCACTCCCCGCCCTCATCATTTCTTGGTGCGAGCAGTTGTCCTAAGTCACTCACCTCCAAAGAGAGCCCCATTCCACGTGTCCCATACCACGCTTCATTACGGTTTGTAGGTGTCCCGTCAGACCTGTCCCATACCAGGCTGACGGTACCCAGCCCAATAAAATATGATGGTTCATGCATGCACTTTTCAAATCCAAAACCTTCATTTCAAATCGATTTCGTTTTAAACCATTTTGCTTTCAATGCAGAAATCGTGCAATGCATGATGGTCAAGCAGCGCGCGACAGCCGACTAGGCATACAAACACAAACAGTAATAACTAGCAACTAGTCACCAGCAATCAGCACTCAAGCACCCTACTCACGGGGTATGCTTTAGAACCTTACCTCAGGTCCTGACGCATCTGCAAGTTAGTCTGAAATATCATAGTCTATGGCTACACTAGACTATCCTTCTATTCTGCAAACACATGCGCCAATCAATTCATGCCATCTACCCTTCTGTCACGCCCCGAACCCTACGGCCCGCGACATCCCTGAAATCTCATACAACAGATCCTCGCGTGCGCCTGGCCTACGAATAGCGACGGGCCAGGATGCTCATCGCGGCCAGACGACGCTAGGCTAACGCCAAACCTGAAACTGCGGAAGCGTGCCTTCTATACATACACACATACACACGAAAATGGGGTAGTACGCAAAAGAAGTAATACACATACAAAACACCATATCATATATATAAACCAGCGTTAGGTACAGACCCCAAAAAGAAATACACACTATGGTCAAAAGCCCTACGCTCTGACGACCTAAACTCGACGTCGGATGCGGTCACTCCAGCGGCTCCTCCTCAGGGTCGTAGTCTGCCCAAGGGTCGTCCTCCTCCTCTGGGTCTGACTCCATATCCTCGCCCTCCTCGTGGCCATCGACCTCCATGCGGCCTGGGGATGGCAGCTCTGCCAACGGGTCTGGGTCCACCACCTCTCCTCCATAAGTAGCAGAATGGAGAAGTCCAGGGTCCTCCTCCATAGGCACGGGGGCATCGCGATGAGGTCCCTCAAAACCAAACATGCCCTCTCTCATCCAGCCTCGAACCTATGGGGTACAAAATGGGGGTCACCCTGATCTACCCAGATGGTAGTCAGTCGTCGCTCCCAGAGGACAGCGTCCTCATCCACATGCTGGGTAATCTCAGTCTCGATCTGCACGGGCAGTCCAAAAAGTACAGGGGGCTCGGCCATCACTGGCGACCTGGATCTGAAAATAAGGCAACCACAGCCAGTGAGTCGGAGACTCAGCAAGCTCACCACTAAACCTAGCGTAGGATAGGGTATACAATGGGGTCGGTCCTATCCAATGGACTAAGGTTTCTGGTCATCTAATTCGGGTACACTCTCCAACTCAACGAACAGTACCACACCCCAAACAGGAGTACCCAGACTGCGCAGGTATATACATCATGCATATCAAATATGAACGGCCAACAACGATCAATGGCAGCACACACAAATGCAAACGATGCATGATTCAGTCTGCCTCAAACGATCCCAATGGATCCTGTCACTTATCGCTCCAATTCCCATCAGGGCCCATCCAACAGTGCCACTTGGCAATATCTCAACTGCGTTCGTTACGCCTTACGTTGGTCACCTTTATCTCTCCAATTCCCCGCGTAAAACGCCTCAGGGGCTCATCCAACATGTCACACTCCAGGTGACTCATGCCATGCTCACAGTACAGAATGTGCAAGCAATTTCACAATGCATCGATCACAGAGCAGGCAATTTCATAGGTCTCACAAACCACGAGGCAAAGCAGCATAACAATTGACAATCAGTCAACAACCCATATTCATCGGGTTATGTCACAAGTGGACCTAGTGCCCTGCACAAACTTTCACGGTCTACTGGGTTCAATTCGGGTACCTCACATGATTATGGCCCCATTGTTCTCACTCTTAGAACTGGCCCATCAGATAAGCTAGGCCCATCAAGGTATAAGGCCATTAAAGTAGGTCGGCCCATTAAGATGTGTTAAGCCCAATAAGCCAGGTGGGGCCCATTAAATAAGTTGGGCCCATTGAGGTCAATTAGGTCCATTAAGATATTTAGGCCATTAAGGTATGTCAGGCCCAAAATAAAAAGGTGGGTTAGGCCAATTAAGCCAAAAAAGGCTGCCCTAGGCCTATTTAATTAAGTTGGGCCATTTGGGTTTCAAGGCCCATTAACCAACATAAGCCACGATTTAATTGTAAGTTATTAAATAATCCGGGGCCCATATTAGTAGAATTTTCGTGTAGGGCCCAAGCCCATTAAAGAAGGTAAGCTTAAAGGGCTCCATTAAAGCCTATTTGGCCCAATTCAAGTCCTAGGCCCATGTACACTATTGGGCCCTAAATTTTTAAGCCAAGGCCTTAGTAGGCCCATTTAATTTAGAATTTTCGTCCATTTGAGGCCCACCATAAAACTTAGGCCCATTGAGTTCTACTTTTGTTCAAAGTAGGACCAAATTAGTCTCTAAGCCCATTTGCTAGCCTTGGCCCATCTAACCCCACAAACGCCTAAGCCATCATTTACAGCTCACCATTAACATTCTAAGGCCAAGTCAAGAATTACTTAGCCAATACGTCGGCCCAATATCATACACAACAATTGAGTCTAAGGCCCAACAAGCTTAATTTCCCTAATTACCATTACCAATCACTATTACTTTAAAACCATACACACATACAAACTAGGCCTAAGCCACGTTAGGGGATGAGCTATACCGGTAGGGTGGTGGGGCGGTGGTCGCGAAGAGGAGCGGACGGCCGGCGGTGAGCGAGCTAGCCGAGAGAGAGAGATCAACGGTGAGGACTGACCGGCCCATGGTGGCTCACAAGGCCACGAAATCAACAAGGGAAAGGCGCTTGGGGGCTAACCGAGGTAGGACGATGGCTGGTGGTGGTGATCGACGGCGGCAAAGACGACGGGCGGAAAGGCGACGGCTCGGGCGACTTCACGCGAAAAACTGGAAGAGGAAGATGAGGGGGGGGGGGGAAAGACGGTGAGGTCTGGTCCGGCGGTTTATGGTGGCTCCGATGACCACGAGAACAAGAAGAAGGAGGGCTAGAGGACTTACCGAGATGACGGAATGTGCGGGGTGAAGCCGACGGTGGCCGGACGATGGCGACGGGGCGACGAAGGCTGCTTCGGGCGGGCGACAGGGAGAGAGGGAGAAGGGGAGCAAATGAAGAGGAGAGGGCGGAGAGAGAGGGTCGGTCGAACACAATGAGCGAGAGGAGAGAGAGAGATGAGATTATAACAAATTAAATAATGTTATAATCTCTCTCTCTCTCTCCTATTCGCTCATGTGTTCGACCGAACCCCTCTCTCTCCTCCCTTCCTCTTCATTTGCCTCCCCTTCTCCTCCGCCCGTCGCCCGCCCGAAGCCGCCTTTCGTCCGCCCGTCTGCCATCGTTCGGCAACCGTCGCTTCCACCCCGCCATTCCGTCATCTCGGTAAAAGCCCTAGCCCTCCTTCTCTTGTTCTCGTGGTCATCGGAAGCCCCACCATAAACCGCCGACCAGACCTCACGTCCTTCCTCTCTCCTCTTCGTTTTCGCGTGAAGTCGCCCGAAGCCGTCGCCCTCCGCCGTGTTCTTGCCGCCGTCGACACCACCACCAGCCATCGTCCCGTACCTCGTGAGCCTCCAAGCCCTTTCCCTTGTGATCTGGCCTTGTGAGCCACCATGGGCCGGTCAAGTCCTCACCGTGATCTCTCTCTCCGGCTAGCTTCGCTCACCGCGGCCGTCGCTCCTTCGGCCCGGACCAGCCGCCCCACCGCGCCTCCCGTAAGTTCTATCCCATAAACGTGGCTTAGGCTAGTTGTATGTGTGTATGTTTAAAGTATTAGTGATTGGAATGGAATAGGGGAAATTTAAGCTTGTTGGGCCTTAGACCAATTGTGTGAGATATTGGGCCCCGAACGTATGGGTTAGTAATTCTTGGACTTCAGGGCCTTAGAATGTTAATGAGTGAGCTGCTAAATGATGGTTTAGGCGTGAGCAATGATGGGCCAAGAATGCAAATGGGCTTAAGGGTTTAATTTGGGCCTAATTGAACAAAAGTAGAACTCATGGGCCTAATTTTAATAGTGGGCCTCAAATGGACGAAAATTTAAAATAATGGGCCTTAATTATAGTCCTGACTTAAAAATTTAGGGCCCAACAGTGTACCTGGGCTTAGGGACTTGAATTGAGCCTAAATATGTTTAAATGGCCTTTAATAGGCTTACCTTAGCAAATGGGCTTGGGCCTACACGAAAATAATAAAATAATGGGCCTTAAGACATTTAATTAATTGTAATTAAAAAATGGGCTTATTGCCTAATGGTTAATGGGCCTTGCGAATGGGCCCAACTTAGTTTAAATGGGCCCAGCCTTGATTTAAAATTTAATGGGCCCAACGGTGTATATGGGCCTGACTTACCTTGGGAGGCCTAATTATATTTAATATATGGGCTCGGGCCCTACCCCAAATTTAATAATAATGGGCCCAACCTAGGCTTATTGGGCTTAACAATAGTAATGGGCCGACCTACTTTAATGGGCCTTATACCTTGATGGGCTCAACTTATCTGATGGGCCAGTTCTAAGATGTGAGTAACAAGGGCCATAATCACGTGAGGTACCCGAATTGAACCCAGTGGACCGTGAAACTTTGTGCAGGGTACTAGGTCCACTTGTGTCTTAACCCGATGAATATGGGTTGTTGACTGATTGTCAAATTGTTATGATGCTTTGCCTCGTTGCTTGTGAGACCTATACAATTGCCTGCTCTGTGATCGATGCATTGTGAAACTGTCTGCACATCTGTACTGTGAGCATGGCATGAGTCACCTGGAGTGTGACATGTTGGATGAGCCCCTGAGGCGTTGTTACGCGGGGAAATGGAGAGATAAAGGGTGACCAACGTAAGGCGTAACGAACGCAGTTGAGATATTGCCGAGTGGCACTGTTGGATGAGCCCTGATGGGAATTGGAGCGATAAGTGGACAGGATCCATTGGGATCGTTTGAGACAGACTGAATCATGCATCCGATTTGCATTGTGTGTGCTGCCATTGATCGTTGTTGCCGTCATCATATTTGACATGCATGATGTATATACCTGCGCAGTCTGGTACTCCTGTTGGGGTGTGGTATCCGTTGAGTTGAGAGTACCCGATTAGATGACCAGAAACCTTAGTCCATTGGATAGGACCGACCCCATTTGTATACCCTATCCTACGCTAGGTTTAGTGGTGAGCTTGCTGAGTCTCCGACTCACTGGCGGTGGTTGCCTTGTTTCAGATCCAGGTCGCCAGTGATGGCCGAGCCCCCTGTACTTTTTGGACTGCCCGTGCAGATCGAGACTGAGATTACCCAGCATGTGGATGAGGACGCTGTCCTCTGGGAGCGACGACTGACTACCATCTGGGTAGATCAGGGTGACCCACATTTTGTACCCCATAGGTTCGAGGCTTGGATGAGAGAGGGCATGTTTGGTTTTGAGGGACCCACCGCGACGCCCCCGTGCCTATGGAGGATGACCCTGGACTTCTCCATCTGCTGCTTATGGAGGAGAGGTGGTGGACCCTGACCCGTTGGCAGAGCTGCCATCCCCAGGCCGCATGGAGGTCGATGGCCACGAGGAGGGCGAGGATATGGAGTCAGACCCAGAGGAGGAGGACGACCCGTGGGCAGACTACGACCCTGAGGAGGAGCCGCAGGAGTGACCGCATCAGACGTCGAGTCTAGGTCGTCAGAGCGTAGGGCCTTTTGACCATAGTGTGTATTTCTTTTTGGGGTCTGTACCTAACGCTTGTTTATATATATGATATGGTGTTTTGTATGTGTATTACTTCTTTTGCGTACTACCCCATTTTCGTGTGTATGTGTGTATGGTATAGAAGGCACGCTTCCGCAGGTTTCAGAATTGGCGTTAGATCATAGCGTCGTCTGGCCGCGATGTGCATCCTGGGCCGTCGCGTAATCATAGGCCAGCCGCACGCGTGATGATTGGGGTAGTAGATAGACAGACCCTAGACCTAAGGATTAGGAAGGGTAGAATGCATGAATTGATTGGCGCATGTGTTTGCAGAGTTAGATGGTCAGTCTAGTGTAGCCATAGACTATGATGTTTCAGACTAACTTGCAGATGCGTCAGGACCTGAGGTAAGGTTCTAAAGCATAACCCCGTGAGTAGGGTGCTTGAGTGCTGATTGCTGGTTGACTAGTTGCTAGTTATTATGCTTGTGTTGTATGCCTAGTCGGCTGTCGCGCGCTGCTTGACCATCATGCATTGCACGATTTCTGCATTGAAAGCAAAATGGTTTAAAACGAAATCGATTTGAAATGAAGGTTTTGGATTTGAAAAGTGCATGCATGAACCATCACATTTTATTGGGCTGGGTACCGTCAGCCTGGTATGGGACAGGTCTGACGGGACGCCTACAAACCGTGATGAAGCGTGGTATGGGACACGTGGAATGGGGCTCTCTTTGGAGGTGAATGACTTAGGACAGCTGTTCGCACCAAGAAATGATGAGGGCGGGGAGTGGTCGCCGGGGCAGAGACCCGATCAAGGAGCGGCTCCCGGCAGGCTTCTAGTTGAGGTGGCGAACAGAGTGGCCTGGGTTAGGCATCGTCAGGGTGAGTCTAGGTGTCTTCCGAGTCCAATTGCATTAAAAGCTGCAGCGAACTTTACATGCATTCATGTCAGTGGACGCGACAGTAGGCGAAAGCTTGGTTGTTAGTCTTAGGATTCCAAATTCCTGAATGGAATTTTATTGGGTTTAGGTGAGAGTAGTCGAAAGGATGAGCAATAGGGGCAGAAGACCAAGTGCTGGTGCGTCAAGCTCAAGGGCTCCTGCACCTGAAGGAGACCGAGAATTGAGGAGATGATGAGGGTGCTGACCGAGGTTAGCAATTTGATGGGTAGGCAAGCTGCTGAGAGAGCTGCCACTGTTGCCCAAGCAGCTGAGGCCGCTGCTAATGGAGCCAATGGGGGCAATGGGCGGTAATGGAGGACGTCAGACCCATCACATCGTGGAACAGTTCCTGAAGCTGCAACCGTCGAAGTTTGACGGTAGTGGAGGACCTGAGGTAGCTGCCCTGTGGATTGAGCAGCTAGAGAAGGCATTCACTGTGCTTGGATGCACCGATGAAGAAAAGGTCTCACTGGCGACCTATCAGCTCCAGAGCACTGCTGATGACTGGTGGAAGGCCACCCGAGGGCGAGTTTTCCTGAAGGCATGAGGCCAAATTGGACTGCTTTCTGTGCAGCATTCAATGGGAAGTACTTTTCGGAAGCCGCCCAAGAGAGGAAAATGGAGGAGTTCATAAGGCTCGTCAGGGGCAGATGACTGTCGATCAGTATGAGGGGAATTCGCCAGATTGTCTAAATTTGCTCGGAGGCTGATTGAGGACCCGTGGGACAAGGCCAGAAGGTTCAGAGAAGGACTGAGGCCTGAACTGAAGAGTATGCTGATCGCCACTGGGCTGAGGGACTATAACGAGATGTATGAGCGAGCCCTGGCGATAGAGCGAGACTTGCAAGAGAAGGCTGCCGCATCAGGATCGCGGTTTATGCCAAGAAGGGACTTCAGAAATTTCGGCAAGAAGCCAATGAGGGACACCCGCAGATTCGTCCCACCTGCGAGAAGAACCCTGGGAAAACCATCGCACTCTGGAAGTCAGAACTGCCGTGACTGTGGCAGGAGGCATGGAAACAACCCCTGCCCGAAGAAGACTGGTGGATGTTTTGGCTGCGGACAGTTGGGACACCTCTGAGAAACTGCCCGAAGAAGGCCCGGGACCGCAGTACCAGCAGCAGCAACAGCAGACAGTGGCCGCTCCACAAGTGAACCTGAACCGTCCACCTGCTCAGGGACGAGTCTACGCAGTAGCGCGCAAGGATGCTGAGAACGCGCCAGGGGTGATCACAGGTACCGTTTCTCTCTGTGGTCATGCTGCGTATGCCTTATTTGATCCTGGAGCGTCACATTCCTTCGTATCTGCACGTTTTGCTGAATTAGCTGGACTAGAATTAGACCGTTGGATGTGTGTTGCATGTGGCCACCCCGTTGAAAGATAGAGTAATTGTTATGTTAGGGTGTAAGGGGTGTAAGATAGCCTTGGGAGATAGAGTTGAGGAAATTGATTTAGCTGTCCTGCCCATGTATGATTTCGACGTAATTGTTGGCATGGATTGGTTGGTTAGACATGGGGCAGTTATTGACTGCAGTAGAAGTGTAATAAGACTTAACCCAGTAGGCTACCCTGGGTATGAATTTAAGGGGAATCGAGGGGACCTCAATCCCTTGGATTTCGTCGCTGGAAGCGACCAAGCTGATGAACGAAGGTTGTCTAGGATTTTTGGCATCAGTGACGGATTCGTCGGCTCAAGAAGTGAAGTTAGAGGACGTGCCTGTAGTGAGAGAATACCCTGACGTATTTCCTCAGGAGTTGCCTGGTTTGCCACCAGAGCGTGAAGTGGAGTTGTGATTGAGTTGGCACCTGGAACGAGCCAATCTCAAAAGCACCGTATAGGATGTCGTTATCTGAGTTGAAGGAGTTGAAGGTGCAGATGCAAGAGCTACTGGATAAAGGATTTATCCGCCCCAGTGCTTCGCCATGGGGAGCTCCGGTGCTATTTGTTAAGAAGAAGGATGGATCATTAAGGCTGTGTATAGACTACAGACAGCTGAACCAAGTGACGGTCAAGAACAAGTATCCTCTGCCAAGGATTGATGATCTATTTGATCAGCTGGAAGGAGCGTGTGTGTTCTCCAAGATAGACCTAAGGACAGGCTATCACCAGTTGAGGATCAAGAAGGAGGATATCCCGAAGACTGCTTTTAGGACGAGATATGGGCATTATGAGTTCACCGTCATGCCATTTGGATTGACAAATGCCCCAGCCGCATTTATGGACATGATGATCGAGTGTTCAAGGAATTTCTGGATCAGTTCGTGATAGTCTTCATCGACGACATCCTGGTGTACTCGAAGAATTCTGAAGACCACGAAGAACACTTGAGGATTGTTCTACAGACACTAAGGGAGCATTCCCTGTACGCCAAGTTCAGCAAGTGTGAGTTTTGGCTCAATAGAGTGGCGTTCCTTGGACATATAGTGTCTGGCGAAGGAATATCAGTAGATCCAGCAAAGATTGAAGCTGTAGAGAAATGGCCGAGGCCAACGACCGTGACTGAGGTGCGAAGCTTCCTTGGATTGGCTGGATATTACAGACGCTTCGTGGAAAGGTTCTCCGCGATAGCCGCTCCGATGACACGATTGTTGAAGAAAGAGACGAAGTTCGAGTGGACTGCGAAGTGCGAAGAGAGTTTTCAGGAGCTGAAGGATCGATTGACTTCCGCACCAGTGTTGACCATCCCATCCGGACCTGGAGGATTTGAGATTTACAGTGATGCGTCACTGAGAGGTCTGGGATGTGTTCTGATGCAGCATGGACGAGTAGTGGCATATGCGTCTCGACAGCTGAGGCCGCACGAAATGAATTATCCGACGCACGACCTGGAGTTGGCTGCCATAGTTTGCATTGAAAATTTGGAGGCACTATCTGGTGGGAGAGAAGTTCCAGATTTACACGGATCACCAGAGTCTGAAGTATTTGTTCTCACAGAAGGAACTGAACATGAGACAGCGTCGATGGATGGAGTTGCTGAAAGACTATGACTGTGATATCCTGTACCATCCAGGAAAGGCGAATAAGGTGGCGGATGCTCTGAGCCGAAAGTCGAGCATCGCGCATATGATGGTAAAGGAATGGACGTTGTTGGAAGAAATCAGAGACTCTGAGTTCAAGGTCGAAGTAGGAAGCCTCTCAAGCTTGATGGCCACACTGCAAATCGAACCCGAGATTCAATTAAGGATTAAAGAGTTGCAGTCTACGGACCCTGATATCCAGAAGATCGTGGTGATGGATGCAGAGGAGAGGAAAGATGAATTCCAAGTGACTGAAGACGGAATATTGAAGTTTAAAGGGCGATTGTGTGTGCCAAACGACGAAGAGCTGAAGGAAAGGATCTTGGCTGAGGCTCACAGAAGCAATTATAGTATTCACCCTGGGAGTACGAAGATGTACCAGAATCTGCGTCAGCACTACTGGTGGAATGGAATGAAGGTAGATGTGGCTAAACATGTAGCCAAGTGCTTGACGTGTCAGCAGGTGAAGGCGCAACATTGCAAGCCTGGAGGGCTGCTGCAACCATTGGAGATCCCAGAGTGGAAATGGGAGCACATCACCATGGATTTCGTGACGGGATTGCCAAGAAGTCAGAGAGGAAATGACTCAATCTGGGTGATAGGACAGATTGACCAAGTCTGCGCATTTCATGCAGTGCGAAAGGATTCCACATTGGAGAAACTGGCTGAACTGTATGTGAGGCAGATTGTAAGACTGCATGGAGTGCCAGTAAGCATTGTATCGGATCGAGATCCTCGCTTCACAGCCACATTTTGGAAGAGTCTGCAGGGTGCTTTGGGGACAGAGTTAAGATTCAGTACAGCCTACCACCCTCAGACCGATGGTCAGTCGGAAAGGACCATACAAACCCTGGAGGACATGCTAAGAGCGTGTGTAATAGACTTCAAAGGTGGCTGGGAAGAGCAGTTACACTTAGTGGAATTCGCCTACAACAATAGCTACCAGCAGAGTATCAAGATGGCACCATTCGAAGCATTGTATGGAAGGGCCTGCAGGATACCAATCTGTTGGGACGAAGTTGGCGAGAAAAGTATAACAGGCCCCGAGTTAGTTCAACAGTCAGTAGAGGCAGTCAAGGTGATCAGAGATAGACTGAGGACTGCCCAGAGTAGACAGAAGAGCTATGCAGACAAGAGACGTAAGCCATTGGAGTTCAAGTTGGAGACCATGTATTTCTGAAGGTGTCGCCGATGCGAGGATTATCTCGGTTTGGCAAGAAGGGAAAGCTGAGTCCCAGATTCGTAGGGCCATTCGAGATTTTGGAAAAGATCGGGACACTGGCTTATCGTCTAGCATTGCCGCTAAACTTATCGCAGATTCACAACGTGTTCCATGTGTCGATGCTCCGGAAGTACGAGCCGGATCCTGGCCATATACTCGATCATGAAGTCATTGAAATGGATGACCGCGTCTCGTACGTGGAAAGGCCAGTCAGGATTGAAGATCGAAAGGAGCAAGTACTGAGGAACAAGACGATACCTTGGTCAAAGTCATCTGGGAACACCATGGGACTGAAGGAGCCACGTGGGAAAGTGAAGACGAGATGAAGAAGAAATACCCTCATTTATTTGTTTGAATCCAGTGTAATTTATTTTGAAGTAAGAACTTATAGACTGTAAATTTCGAGGACGAAATTTTTATAAGGAGGGAAGAATTGTGACAGTCTGAAAATTCGACCCATTTATCGGAATTTCTAAATGAATGGAAACACTTCATTATTACACTCTGATCGACGCTCACTCAGGATTAGCTACCCTGAGGATGACCAACCGAAGGGGAAAGGCTATCTGGGAATTTTTCCCAATCAGCCGCCCGTTGGTCTGAGACTGAGACAGAGTCGGTATTTAATGAAATTGACCACAAAATGAAATCCGACATTGGACAATCGAATCAGTAAGATAAACACAATGAAGAAATGGATTCAGTTTCAGAAACGTCGCCCGAAGGGCAGACAGCCGGTGCACGTCGAGAAGCAAGACGTGAATGGAAAATTACCGAAATGCCCCCGGTAAATGCTCAGTCCTTAGAATGAGATAAATTAGGATTTTTGAGAGCGAATACGATAGACCGAAACCAAATCCAGTCCGAAATTCGTTCGCGCTCGGGACCCGATCGGTGCATTTGGCACGCAAATCGAGGCAAGTCAAATCAGTTGTCACATCAATCGGATGTCACATCAATCAATCACATCAATCATCAATGGTTCAATCCCAATCAATCAATCAATCAACAGTCATTCAAGTCATCAAGTCACATAAACCACTAACTCACATTTGTTATTTGATTTTTTTTCATTATAATCCTCTCTCTCTCCTCCCTCTCCCATTTCGGCCGGCCACCCTCCTTCCTCATTCTCCCTCCCCATTTCTCCCCGCAACATCTCCCTCCTCGTCTCTCTCCTTCGGATCGTCCGCCACCGTCGTCGTCGTCGTTCGGCCGCGTCGGCTCCACCCCCCATCCGTCACTTGGTAAGTTCCCTAACTTCTTGCTCCTTCTCTTTCGTGACCTTGGGCCCCTTGAAGCCGCCGACCAGACCTCATCTCTCTCTCTCTTCGGTTTGTTTTAGCGCCGCCCGAAGCCGCCGCTCGATCTCCGCCGTCCCGACGCCGTCCATCACCACACCGCCTCGTCCTTGACTTGGTAAGCCTTCTAACTCTTCCCTTCACATTCCGTGGCCATATGGCCCTTGGAGACCCCGACCCAGCCTCTCATCCCTCTCTCGTCTCCCTCTCTGTTTTCCGCCTAGCCATCGCCCAAGCCGTGCCGTCTAGTCGTTAACGCCACCGTCCACCGTCCCCACTCAGCTGTTCACACGCCTGCGTAAGCCTTCATGACCCTTCCTCACTTCATTTCCATGGCCGTGAAGCACCCCATTGACCGACCAGCCACCACTCCCCTTGTAGGCCGCGAGCTCCAATCAGCGCCGGCGTCCCTTGCCGGCGTCGTCGTCATTCTCGGCCCATCTAGGTAAGTGCCATCCTCTATCCTAACCTAGGCTGTGTATGCTTGTTTGATGGTGGCATTAGAGGTTAATGATGGTGAATAGTGAGGTTAAGGTGTGATTAAGGTTGGTTACTTTAGAATAATCGGTAATTAGGGGATGGGGCCAAAGAGAGGGCTGGTACCATTCGAAATGGGCCTGGAGTGAAATACTTCGTTTATGGGTTGCGACATGGTTGATTTCAGCGTGTGTATAATGGGCCAAAGAAGCAAATGGGCTTAGGGGTTAAATTCCAAGCTAATTGGCCAAATTAGAACTTGTGGGCTTATGTTTAAGTGGTGGGCCTAAATGGACGAAAATCCAATGTTAAATTGGACCTTAACTAAAGTCTTGAATATATAACTTTAGGGCCCAATGGTGTACATGGGCCTAGGACTTGAATTGGGCCCAAATATGCCTATATGGGCCTTATAGGCTTACCTTAAAATATGGGCTTGGGCCCTACCGAAATTTATAAACTTTAATGGGCCTCAAATTACGTTAATTACTTGTAACTAATAAAACTATGGCTTGTGAATAGTAATAGGGCCCAACTGGATTCATATGGGCCTAATCACCCTAATGGGCCTAAACTACCTTAATGGGCCCAATTTACTCTAATGGGCTTAACCTACCTGATGGGCTTAACTTATCTTGTGGCCATAGTTTTTTAAAAAAAGGGCAATAGGGCCATAATGCGTGGGGTACCGAGGTGAATCAGTAATTGTGAAATTTCGAGTTGGGTATAGGGTTGCAAGTGGTACACTGGACAGATACGGGTTGTTAGATCCGAATGTCGAATTGCATACTTCTTGTTGTGAGATCTCTGAGATTGCCTGCGTCGATTGATGCATTTGTGAATTTGTTAAGCATCATGTACCATGAGCATGGCGTGAGTCACCTGGAGGTGTGACATGTGGGATGGGCCTCTGAGGCGTCGTTTACGCGGGGAAATGGCAGGGAAAGCATGACCAACGTAAGGCTTATCATAGCAGTTGAGGCAACTGCCGAATGGCACAATGGGATGGGCCTGGATGGGAACTGGAGGGATAATGCGAGAGAATCCATTGGGATCAGTGAGACAGAATGAATCATGCAATCTGGTTGCATTGTGTGTACTTTGCTGTTGTCGTTTGAGTGCCCGCTTACATTTTACGATATGCATGATGTGATTATATATATCTGTTATATGCGTAGTTCTGGCTGTTCCTGTTCTGGAGTTTGGTTCCTTTAACGAGTGAGATTAC